>VZRX01020808.1:0-125138 GCA_013398075.1 Notiomystis cincta
TCTTTTTCTCTTTCCTTTTCTTTTGTCTGCTTGCAGTGTGGCCCTGTGTGAAGTTGAGACATTTCATGGCAACTCTGTGTTAGCAGTAGCTGAAATCCTTGAGAAACAAGTGTAAGTGAAACTTGTGCAGCCCCTGAAGTCAGCGAGAACAGCCCTGGGGAACATAAGGAGATGGGAGTGGTGTTCCCACAGCATCAAACCTGGGGTTCTCCCAGTGCTGGGCACCTAAAAGCCTCAGATATTAGAGATGCATGAATTCTTCCAAAAGAGGGCAGAAGCAGCATTTACAGAGTCCCCTTGACGAATGTGTTCCTTTCACCCAACTGCAGCCTTGTGTCTCCCAGTGTCTCAGAATATAAACCTCTGGTTCTGCAAAACAAACAGTAAGGACCAGCCAGGAATCCCCACAAACACTGCAACACCTACAAAGCACTGTGGATTTTAAAATATATCAAAATCCTAAATGCTCTCTCCCTGACAGCAAAGCCCAGTAGGGAAAGCACAGACTGCAAAATCGATGGAATGACAAAGGCTATTTTCAGCCCCTAATATTCATACTTTTTCATTATGTTTTCAGTTTGAAATGTTTAAAAGTTTAATAAGAAGTCTGAGGAAAAGTGTGAGCTCGTGTACAGCACTTAGATGAAAGAAAGACAGAGGAATAAAGCAGTGGTGGACAGAAAGGTATGGTGTTATGTACCCACATGTAACCAATGTAAAATTTTTGGACATTCCAGGCTCAAGATCAGACCCAATGTGTCACCATGGCCTAAGGCAGTAAAATCATTAAATAAAAGGCTGAGAAGGACCACAAGAGGTGATTTAGTCCAGCTCCCTGCCCGAAGGCAAGATCACGTCTACCTGCGTCATCCCTGACAGATGTTTGTCCAACCTGCTCTAAAAACCTGCACATGGTCATGTCTGCCAGCTACCCAGGCAGACTTTCTTGCATGTTTGGCAATGCTTGGGTAGCCTGTCAAACCAGCAAAGTCTCATTGAATTGACAGTTGAAGACAGTAAGATATAAAAAGAAATTTTTTTATATATATATATGTATACACATACAACATTTTTTATATCTATGTATCTATATATATCTATCTTTACACTACAAGGGAAATTGTACTTGATTTTACATTACTGTCTCACTAGGAAATACTTAATTGTAGTCATTTGGATTCTTTTTCATGGACTGTTTAGGTAAAACACATTCTGGGATCTGCAGGTGATTAAAACTGGGCTCTGGCAAGAAAATACAGACATCAAAGTACATGTATAGGGAAGACTTTTGTAGGCAATATTAAAAGTTTTCAGCCTAATTTAGAAGACACTGCCAATATTTAGATCCACATTTTTAGGATTGTCTTATTGCAGTTGAGATATTGAAAGAACAGCACACCATGCTTCCCCAAAATGTCTGTTACATAAACTTCCAAGATACAGATCAATTTATCTTTTCGAAGCGTTTCACCCAAAATGTGTAAGAACAGTCAGCATACAGATCTTTGCTGACCTTTGATGATGTTTCCTTTTTATTAAAAAAAAAAAAAAAGAAATTTTGGGTTTATTTAGATTTTGCAAGTGTCCCCTTCCAAAATTCCAGTTGCCCACAGCAAGATTTTAGTAAATGTGTTTCTGGATCCCTTTCAGGACCCTGCTCTTAAAGAAGAGAATGGCAGATTCTGCTGTATCCCCATTCAGCAATTTCCTGGTGTCTGATAGTGGCTGTGAATGGTCAATGGGTGGATCAATGGACAAATGAAAAAATATTTATGATCAAGTCAGGCTGTGTTGTTCCTTCATTTTGGCAGCCCACTGTGGCTGTGAACCCTGCTCCAGAGCATGGCTCTTGGTGAAAGAGCTCCTTCATGCATCCATGAAACAGGTGAAGTGGAGGTTTGGCTTGTAGCTATGAAGAAAGATGACAGGAAACAGAAAAGCATAGAAAATAGAAGAATGGGGGAGGGGGGGAAAGGAAGATGAATTAGAGACATGAATCCCTAAGAAAACCTTCACTGTGCTGGCTCATGTTAAAATTGCATCCTACTAACATCTCCTGAACATTCAGAAAGTTACTCTTCTGGAAACAACCAGCTGCTATGTTTTGTTCTGAATTCCAAGCTTTTCATCCCATATCCTTGCATTCCTACTGTACATTTAATCTTATATGTATATGTGACAGGTTTGAAAGAAAATAGGTCAACAGTACTTAGGATAAGTAATACTTTAATCAATTTTAACGTAACTTCTGATGGATAGTGACTGAGGATAACATACTGCCTTCACTAATTCCATTTAAAGTAGCAGGGACATAAAACAATCATATTGTTTAAATTGCTTGGGGAACACAAATTATCTATTTTATATTCCCATAGAAGCTATAATATTCAACAGGATACTGTGAAGGACAAGCAATAATTTTAGTATCTACTATGAGCGTTATTGATATACAATGTGCATGTAAATTCACCCTCTTTCAGTTCTGTTTGGAGGGATCATTAATGTGTAATGGATCTGATGATGATACAGTAGACCTTAATGATAACTTGTAACTGGACTTTTACACATTTTATGCTTAATAGATTTTTACTTAAAAGAGATATCCCCTCATCTGCAGCTTTCAAAAGGTGTCCATACGTGTTTGAGGGCAAAGCATGCAAGGTGCAATTGTTAAAAACTCAATGTTTAAAATTTAAAATTAGTATCATTACACTTTTTGAAAAATAGAAAATGCACATTACTTTTTAATGCAGGTCATCCCATGAAAAACACAAGCAATAAAAATTACCTGGATTTTTTGGCAGAAGTCTCAACTTTCCCTATAAGAATATTAGAACCAAATCTCTGAGTGGCTCCACTGATGTCTATAGATCAATGTCATTTTATGGAGGCTTGAATCATAGAATCATGGAATGGTTCAGGTTGGAAGGGACCTTAAAGATCATCTGGTTCCATTCCCTCTGCCACCCCTAGACCAGATTGCTCAGGGCCCAGCCTGGCCTTGAACACTGCCAGGGATGGGGCATCCACAACTTTCCTGGGTCACTTGTTGAAGGACTGACATGAAGGAAATGATGACTAAATGATATTTTGTCTTAGGACCTTTCTTGTAAGAGTGAAACTAGTGGGAAAAGTAAGTCTCATTTTCAAGATGAGAGAATAATATGAATTGTACCAAGCAATCATCACAAAATGATGGACATGCAGATGCTGGAAGAGAAGCATGAGTGCAGTTCTGGAAGTCCACAGAAGCAGAGGAAGATCAAGTTAGGGTACAGATGAATTTCCAGCTATCTACATGGTGTAATAAAATGCACAATCTTGTTCTGAAGTAATACAATCTTGTAATGCTTGGATGACTCTATAGTGGCTAACAAAACATATGAGATCTTACCTGTTGATCCAAAGGGAATGTACCAGCTAATTCTTAAAAGAAGTGATAAATAGGAAACCTGACTCAAGCAGTGATCTCAAACTAGAGTGGAGAAAAGAAAGACCTTTGGGAAAGGGAGTTAGACAGAGCTGCTGTGAGATGTGGTGGGGGAAGGTCTCCTTTCCCTTACACCTTCCTTCCTTCCAGTGGTTCCTTCCAGCCACCACTTTCAGGGACTGGCTGCTTGAAGTGCCATTCTCAGGGCTCTCCTTGTGCTCTTTTGGTGTCCTCTCAGAGAGATGCATGATTTGAGTGTCCTTCAGGTCACTGTCAGCAGCTCTAGCAGACAGCTTTGGATTTTCCTTTTCTATCCCAGAAGACAAGGACAAAGATATTCTGAATTGTCAGTTCACTGTGGGATAGGAGACAAAAGGAAGGTGAACTAGTACATGTAACTGTAAATGTTTTTGTAAAACTTATACCTTTATTTAATGGGTTCTTGAGTGAATTCCTCGATGTCATATTACCATAAAGTTGCCTGTCATCCATTTCAGCCAAGCTGGAGCAGACCTGCTTCCCTCAAGGATGAGGATGCCTTAGGAAAGCAGGTAATCCCAGAGTTTCTATTGTCTACCTCTCCTGAGGCAGGAGAGTCCCATGGGGACAAGTGGAACTGCAGAGGCTCACAGGACCCAGAGGTGGAACAGCACGTGAGGAGCAGGGCACGGGGCAACAGGGGTTTGCTGGCAAGGAGGTGGGACTCCAGTGGAAACTGCTCATTTTCTTCCCTTTCTTTCATTGTAAACACAGATTTGGCCTAGATCAATCCTTCTGATTTGACAAACCCTTTCCAAAATCACAGAAAGAGCTGTTCTTTGCCCTGATGTGGTGACAGTTCTCCACACTGCCCAAAGCTGCTCTGCAGGCAGAGGTGTGTGGGACAGGGCTCTACACAGAGGCACAACACTGGCCCAGCACTGCAGGCCCAGTCTGTCCCTGCACAAATCATTTAGGATAACAGCTTCAGTGCCAAATCCTCTGGCAGCAACAAAAGAGGCTTTTGCCATTCATTCACAGGCATAAGGAAGGGAGGAAAAGCAGAGTTTTCACTCCAGCATAGACAGCCCCCTAAGTAACTTCTGAAGATTCAGGTAATACAATGCTCTAATTAGATATTTTAAAAGAAATTGTGATTTTTAAATGAAATAACCATTTCATTTGCAGGTGAGGATGGCTGCTGCAGGATGGAACTTCTGTGACATTTTGTTGTGATACTTTTCTCACTCTCTGTTCCAAATAAGTTATGTGGTACATTGAGGCAATAAATTGTATGTAAATTTTCAAAACTCTTCATCCAGCTTTCTTTCAGCCAATTTTTTACAATATTTAGCAATGATATTTGTGTTTCCTGTTGTGCATAAGAATGATGTCTCACTTTTCAAATTAAAAGATGGAACTTTATGAGGCAGAGGTTGAATATAAATCATGATGTCTTAAAACAGAAGAGAGTGATTCTGTAAAGCTCACTTAATAGTTTAAAATTTGTGATAAGGGTCTGCTTCACAGAGCTCTTTAAATACCCATAAATAGTGAAAAAATGTGTAGAAGTGTCCCACTGTAATTTCTGGCTTGTGTTTCTGTTAATAGATAGCTCTGCACAGCAACCTTCCAGAAGCAAAATCTTTTTCTGCACTTGACTATCTTTCACTGCCTCAGTGCAATGGTTCACGTGCTTGCAGTCAGACAGGTGCTTAAGCACTTCACTTAATCAGTGCCTCAGGCAATGAGGATGAAGAGAAATCTACCGCCCCAGAGGGACCAGTCTGTTTTCTGTGACAAAGGCAGAAAATTTCACTTAGACTGATGAGAAAAAAACAAAACAACCCAACAACATAAATCCCGACATGTAGGGATCACTATAATCAGGATATCTTCAGAAACTTTCCCCCTTTTGACCTAGAAATGGCTATAAAAGGGTCATGGAAGGATGTTTCACGTACTGGCACTGGAGATGGACTACATGGGAGGTCCATCCAGGTGCAGCACACGCACAGGACATCTCTGATGGGAATACAGCAGTATCCAGGAGAACCTGTGTCTCCTGCCATCCTTCCCTTCAGCTGGACTTTGAGACTTTAAACTATTCATCAGTTTATAAAATGTGGAGCTCTTATCATTTGACTTCTCACCCCTCATTGCTCTTTTTCAGGGGGGACTGGCCTTTGACTTTACCTCTGTTTGAACCTTCCTTGCCAGAGCATGAGTGGATTTGGATTCATACCATCAATGGCTCATCTGAGAAGGACTCTAGGAAGAGTCTGCACACAGCAGGGCCCAGCTGAGGTCCCTGCCCAGCACTGATGCTTTCCTTCACAGCACCACCCATATCTTCTGTTCTAGAGTGTTACCAGCAACTGGAAAATTGCAGGTTTCTTTCATCTGAAACAGGATTTATTACTAAATTCAGCCAAACAGGACCTCACACATCACTGCTTCCCTGTGCATTACTAGCCAGTGCAAGGCCATGTTTGGTGTTTTGTAACTGATCTCTACAACCATTTCATCATGTTTTCCAGGATAGTGATGAGTGTGCATGATGGGCTGGAAGAAATTGTAATGCTTTGTGAAACATATAGGCATTACTGATGCACAGGTAAGATGTATGGATAGATAAAAGCTACTTTGTTACCAAGATGTCCCTTTTAAAATGTTTTTGCTAGATTTAGGCTAGTCTCATCTAGAAATCTGCTATTAAAAATAGCACTGCAAAAATTAATGAATGTTTATAGTATTGGCTTGCAGTGACAACTTTCTTAGAGCTCAACTAATGTAGTTAATAAGAAGGTGATGAATTAACCCATTTTAATTCAATGGAGTTATCTCAAACATAACTTTGACTCCATTGCCTTTTAGCCATTTGCCCCATCAGAATTTACTTTCATTGTCAGAGAACCATGTCTTTATAGCAAGTGTTTTTTAAAATCAAACGAGGGAAAACTTTGAGATACTATTTGTCCACATAATTATTTCTTTCTTAAACATGAAATAACCTCATTTACAAACTATTCAAAGTAACAGTTGGAAATTTATTAATTTATGTCTTTGTACTTTACTAACTTATGAAGTGAAGCCTTGGCACAATGCAGTGATACTGTATGTGTCCCACCACCCCATCCTCAGCCCCATGTTGGTCTCCAGACTTTGAGGCTGTTTTCGTTTAAGGTAAGCTAAGAACCTTTTTCCATTGATCTTTTTATTCCACATCCACAAAAGAAAATGCTAAGACATTGCTACTGATTTTTTCCCCCCAATATGTGGTCATTATAAGCAAAAAAGAAGCTCACACTTCTACCTTTTAATTGGGCATTTAGCAGGACAATGTTTGAAAGCAATTAATGGGAAGAACATTTTTGTCCTGTTTTATCAATTGGTCTCCAAGAAAAATGCTGCCCAAAGTAACTATTATGTGCAAGCCAGGAAACTGTTGTCCTTTTCAGTTTTTCCCATGTCACAATTTATTCATTTAATTCAGTTCCTCAAAATTACTGCAGTGCCAATTATCTCTCTCTGTGTAGAAAATGAGTTTGGCCTACTTCAGCTCCCTTCATTTTCTGCCTGTTTTCGGCTATTCTTCAATGAGTGAGTAATGTGCGATGTGAAAAAAGGGAGGATCTTCAGAAATATGTGAAGTGTCTAGAGTGGCTTTTTGGTACCTGTGAAGAGGCCCCTTGAAGAAGCTTAAAGGACAATAGAATATTGCGGCTAGCAGTGGTTTATTTTGTCCACATGACTCATTTCACACGCACCCAGGCAACTGATGAATGGAGGATTAACACAAGTTTTCACCTTATTGAAATGAGTGATTCAAAGCAAACAAATAGGACTAACTAGTTTGGAATATGAAATTAAAGTTTCTCTGAGTTCTTTTGTTATGCATCACTTTCAAACTTAATTAGAAATATGATGGCTTTGGAATTACTTTTAACCAATTTTGTTAAGTAACAGTAGTTTGATGTTTGTTATTATCACACAGACCAACAGTCTGAAATCTAAAGACTCCCAGGGACTGTTCAAACACATTATCAAATAGTTGTTTTAAAGCAAAATGAAAAAATGACACACATATACACAGATATTCTCTCTTTTTGGGGGACATGTTTATAGCTGCACAACCAAAGAGCATTAGATGCACTTTTTATTGTTAGTTGCATTATATATATCTATAAATATTAATGGATGGGTAGATGACACTACAGAAAAAGTGCTGTAGGTGCTATCTTCATGGTAACTTACACAACCCATTCAAGTCCTTCAGCTCTGTAATTACATTTGAACCAGGATGGGGTTGCCCATGCACACCATTCAACCCTGTGTGACTTTATATGGTTGCTAAGTTGCAGCACCCTGCAGTCACACGAGTCATAAGCTCCCAGTTTACAACTTCCCCTTGAGGAAGGATAATTTAGCAACTTTGCATTGCACAGTCAACATCCAGGGCACACTTGTCCTCTCAGACCAGAATGTCTCCCTTCTATTGATTCTAAGGATGCAACAAATAGATGTTGACACCCTTTCTGTGGAGCAGGTAGGCAAAGACACCTTGCTGGCTGTACAGTCAATGTGCCTTTCCCCTGTTTTTTTGGTATAATGCTCTCCAGTGCCTCTATAATGTGGAAGTTCCCTGCAGCTGAGTTGGCTTCTGTGGAATTGCTCCATCAAACCTTGTACAGTTACACAAAGGCTTCAGGATGTGGCTGAATCACAAATTTTGTCTTTATTCTCTAAGGTTATGAGCATGACGCTCTCTAAGGAACTTCTGCAGAAGTGAACTGACTTAAATGTAGGAATTCTGTTTAGTGATTGGCAGTGCAGGGGGAAAAAAGAGTTCATTGCACCACCTAACCTGTGTCTAATCCTTTCTGAAGATTGTGTAAGTGTAGGGGAGAGAGGGACCAGAGGCCAAATTTGTTCCTATTTCCCACCCAATCAGCAATACTGTGGGATAGCTCTAGTGAGACCCATTTTTGTCATGGCACTGCTGTTCCTGAATGCAGAGGGGTGGCAGGGATGTGATTCAGCATGGAGAGGTACTGTGATCATGGGCAGACCCAAATAAGCTGGGATATGGGATGACCTTTCAGCATTTCCTCTGAAAACAGCAAACACTGGCCACACTCTGAATATGCACCCACAGTTTTATTGCTGGTTTGTGAGAGGGGTTTTGGTTTAGGTTGGCATCTCCTCATTGCTCAACAAGACAGGCAGGAGCTTTCACAAATCCAGCTGCCAAAGTTTAATGAGTGTCCATTGGACGTATTCAGGCTTTAATTTTTCCTTGTCCAGACTCTTTTACATTCATTGATTGGAACATTTTCACAAATGTACAGGACTTTCCTATGAATCAATCTCTTTTGACAGTTTTAAAAGCCTCAGTAGAGGCATGGAAATGTAAGATCTTCTCAGAAAAATGTCTACAGATATTGTCTTTTCAAAGGAAAAAAATAATTTATACACTTTTCTTCTCACAATCTTAAAAAGCAATGGCATTTTTGTTGTTGCTGTTCAGACTGATTTCAGTCTGAGGTAGGCTTTTGATGTGGAAAACCTTTTCACATCTCTCATTGTAGTGAGTGACTGAGTTCTGTACAGAAGCATGGAAAACTTTAAGCAAATATAATTAAAATTTTCCAACAAGTAGAATTCTACATTATTAGGCAATTTCAAGTTTCGATTTTGCTTTGGCTAAAAGATTTTAGAATTTGTTTTCTTGTGGGATCCCATATACATATTTGAAATATCAAATGGAAAATTATTCTGTAAACTTCCTTCAGTTGGAAAATGAACTTTTTGACCATGTCAAAGAGACTACCACATTTAAAATCTGATAACTGTATATACATTGCACTGAATGATATTTCAATATAATGCCAAATCAAGATAAGAATCAAAACAATTTTTCTCTGATCAAGACAAAAAAAGTCAGATTAGTCATTGTGAAACATTTAATTTTAGAATTATTGCCCAAACCATTTGTCTATCCCAGGAAAAATGTAGTTCCTTCAGAGAACATTTTATATTTTGATGAGGGAAGATTTCATCTAATTCATAAATGGATGGTTGTAAATCCCGTTGAATCCATAATATCCAGTGAATATTTCAATCTTCCACAGAAAGTTTTCCAAAAGGGTGGATAAAGAAAATCCTGTCCTAGAATGCTTTCTGCCTCAGAGGATAAATGGAAGTGGAGCATTCAAATGGAAGTGAAGGTAGAAATAATTGAAAGCAGGGAAAGATTTTACACCACAGCCTACACTGAAACCAAGATTGTTTCAGTGTGAAGTGAACAACATTGTCAGGCCTTGTTGTGTGAACCCTAAACACCTCTGTGCTGTAACAATACCTCATCCAGTCAAGATTTTGATATGCAAAGTCAGTCCTTTTTATTCAAATCTTGGACTGGAAAAATTCTATGAACTGTTCTTCTTGCAGGTAGGATCATGATGGATGTGACAAAGACAACACTACCTGCACTGGGAAGAAAGGCTGTTAGAGTTCAACAGCAGAGGCTCATTTCTAACATGACAAACACAAAGCAAGGTTCCCATATTCATCCCTGTTCCTGTTGGCTGGAGCTCTCCCAGCTGAAGATGATCATCATGTGAATGCAATGTGATAACTGCATACCATGTCAGTGAAATCTGTGTAAAACCTGCTCCCTTGTATTTTAACCCTGAAAGCAAATATTCCTACACTTCTCCCCACACATCACAGTAGGTCTTTCTTTCACACCCTTTCCTTGCAATTCTGAACCCTAAGGATAACTTTTTTCCTATCATTTTCTAGGGTGGAAAGCAACTTTCCCATTACCTGGCCAATGGGAAAGGTGATTTTGTTGAAACATGTAGAAATTTTTCCCCAGAACCTCAGAGCTCCGTCCCCAGGTGGGACACCTTTGCTGCAGTGTGGGCAGCCCAGGTGCACTCTGGCAGGGCTCTGTCTCCAGACACAGCCTTTAGACTCCAGGCTGAAACCATGTTTGTGGGACAAGGCATAAACACTTCTTCAGACAAGCCCAGCTCATTCTGTTGGGTGATGTTGTGCTTCTTCTGTGTTTGACTAGGAGTGACCCAGGTGCATTTTGTAAGAGAATGAAAACCCAAGAGCATGGCAGCTTTCAAACTTCATGAAATTATGACCTGAGAGACTGTCCTGTGTGTTTTCCAGAACTGCCATTGATGAGATTTCATGCAGCTTTGGTCAGTCCATTTCACTAGCCAGTGGTGTGGAGATTCCAGCTTGTCTTCCTTCACTTTGCAGACTTTCTTTTCTTTCTATATTTTTTTTTCTGTGTCCTTTAGTTATTAATTTTTCAGCTTTCACAAGGAAAGAGCATGTCTCATGGTCAGAGTGAGGGTGTTAAGTTTAAGGAGCAGCACTGCCAGAGAGAAACAGTTCAGAAACACACAATAAAATCAGTAAAACTGGTGACAAAAATTGTAAGTGGACTTAAATGAAATAACAATTCCCCTTTTACTAACTCAAGGGTTTTATATTATTAATCCCAGCAACCAGAGCAGAATGAGCTGTGCACTCTATTCATTAACAAAGGAAAAGAGGATAAAAGAAGAATGAATAGGAAAAACTGTATTATTTTCCACTAAACACACTGATGTGGAAGTGTTGTTAGAAAACTCATCTTTATTAATTCCTCTCCCTTATTCCATTAACTCAAAAATCCCAGGGAAGCCACCTCCCAGTCACACCTATCCTCCTTTGAAACCTTCCCAAAAGTGCACACCAAACCCGCAGTCCAGTCCAAGGAATCACACCACGCCTGGTTTATTTTCTCCTGCCGTGCTGCTGGATGCTGCAGCGAGTCCTGCAGCCTGTCCAGAACTGCTGGAGCTGCTGCTGTGGGCTGTGAACCAGCTGCTGGATTGCAGGTCGGGAATGACAGCTTTCCAGGAGGGAGTTAACGTGATTCCTCTCTCTGTAATTTGTAAAGTGCTTTGGGGTTCCACTCAGTGCAGGCTGCTCTCTGGATGTGTGATTGCCACATCTGAAAGGTTACACAGCGGAGCACTGCAGAGTCCCAGAGCTTCTGGTGTTTCTGATGTTTTTCGGGGAAGGATGTCTGTGAGTGCCTGGCTGTGTCTAAGGACTGAAGCTGGGGGGAAACGAGTCATTTGGCTGATGTGAGGGATGCCACATCCCAGTGGTGTGAGGGTGGGGAAGGCTCACACAGGCTGCAGGGTTGCCTAAGAATAAAATAAGGACAGCTGTGTTTGCTGAAGGGGAGAAAGGAGATAGCTCTGCTTTATTGAAGGCTGGAGCCGTGATTCATCCTGAATCTTCATGGACACCATCCTTGGCTCTGCTCTGAGATTCACAGCCATCTCCCCCTGCTGCAGTCCCCATCCCTCCCCCCAGCCCAAACTGGGAAGGGCTGAGAATTTGTCTCGCTCCAGCCCTCACCAGGGCCACGAGTGTCAGCTGCTCTGTCTGATGACTGGCGCACTGATTATGCACCTATCCAGACACATGGAAACTCCACAGGGAAAAGCTCCCCAATACACACACATTTGTAATCTCTTGTGAATAGAGTCCTAAGTGCCCATTAACTATTGCTCAATTACACGGGAACTCTGCAGAAGTAAATATGGCATGCACATGAATATCAATTAATGCCATTATGATCAGTGTGGTCGTGAGTCAGGAGGGAAATGTGCATAATCTTGACAGAATTACGAAGACACGCTTCATTTTACTTGTGTGGATTGGAATAGTATGTTAAGCTAATAAAAGCTTTTGCATTTTTAAAAATAGTTTAACAAGCCCAGAATAGTTTTGAATCATATCCGCCTCAGATTTCTGTTGTTAAAGTTAGTTTTAAAGACCTTTCTTAACAAACAGAAGGAAAAACCTCTACTACTCAGCCTGTAATTTCTCAATTTCCCTTGTCTCCTTCAATTGTCCAGCATTCACACAACCCTATCCTACCTAGCACCCCACAGGTACCATGAAAAAAACCTATACTCGCACCAAAATAAAGGTTGGCAGCTGTAAGACAAATGCAGAGCACTGGCAAACCATTCCAGCTGGGAGAAAGGGAGCACCTGCACTGGGGGTATCTTATCCTGAACCCTCCTACCCACCTCCTCTCAGACCAGGGGTAAATCCCAGCTTGATGCCAACACCTCTAAGGTAAATAAAAGGGGTAAAAGAGCTGCACCATGTGACAATAAAGGCTTTATAAGGGTTGTCTTTACTGTCATGGGTTTTTGCCTGGGGAAGAGAAGGGCAAGTGGTATACAAGGTTACCAGGGGCAGGCTGATTTCAGAAGCTTTTATGAGACTACCCCAACAGTTCATGCCTCATTTCCACCCTGATGGGGACTCCAAACTTTCCATACAGTTGTGCTACAAACTTGCCATATAATTTTGTCTTGCTGAGCCAAGGTATTCTAGCATCCTGTCTCAGGTGCTATTGAATTTTAGAAATCAATTATCCCATAGAGAACCACAAAGTGTCCTCAAGACAAAATGTGGTGTCCTGTGTATCACCTCTCATAGACAGTTGTCCAAGAAGCCTGAAACCAATTTGGGCAACACAGGTGCTTATTGCTTGAAATGCATTCAGTCTGGCCTTAAAGACATGTTAAAATACCAATACTTTGGAATCAACCATGTTTCCTCATGAGCTGAAAAGCCACATAGGCTGTATCCCTGGGGTAAACTGAAGATGGGCAGTGCTGAATATCCACACTGTTGTTTGATGTCTGGGCAGGGCTGGGAATCAGGAGCCCTTGCTGGTGGCCCTGGAGGAGCTGCCGTGGGGATGAGAGTCACTCTCCAGTTTGCTTTATTTACTGAGGTGTAGCCATAGCCCACATCAATGCTCACACACTAGAGGAGCAGAGCAGACATTCAAGCACTTTCCAGCTGTGGTCCATGCTGTTTAATTACTGGCAACTACTCTGGCACATTTTTGCCCCATGCCATCACCAGCATGATGCCCAGACACAATGCAGGCAAAAGCACTGGCCAGGAACCATTCCCTGTGGGCAGGATGGAAAAGAAAAAGGTATCCATACAGCTACAAGCCATGCCTTGCCACTTCCCATCATGGCAAAGAATGGACCCTGGCTCATTTTATGTACTAGGATGGATGTAGTCCTAGAGACTGAAATGGTTGTACTACCTTTATTTAAATGGAAATTTTATTTCATGGCAGTTCTCAGAACAGTCTAAATCTGTGGGATCAGGGTGATGTCTGACCACTGGAGTCAGAGACTAGAAAACAAACTGGGACAGTTCTGGGGGCCTTCTTTAGAATTATTATGCTAGAAAAATACTTAAACCCTTTAATAAAATTATTTTAATTTTTATCTTTTTGAGGGAACAACTGGAAGATTTTAGAGCTGTGGGTACATTTAGAATATCTAATGCATATGATTGTATCTACAGGGAAAAAGAAAGCTATAGAGTTCAGCAAATACAGTCAAAAAAAGGAAACATGAGTAAGTAAATATTATGAAGGCTGAACAAATGTCAGCTGGCCAAAGGATGAAAGTGTGGCTGTATGAGATAGAACACTGAGGAACAATGATTTCAGCCCAAACCTCAGTCTGTGTTTGCAGAAATTAATTTTTGTGTAAAGTTTCTAGAGTGGGACTCATCCATTGATATTCGCTGTGAGGCAATGTGCTCCCTGTCCTTTGTTGGGGTTGTGTGCCACAGACTGCAGTGTGCCAAGTACAAAGTCTTCAGCACAGAATTTTCAGGATAAATATTAACCTAAGACAGTACTCAGATTTCTTTGCTGGACTGGGGCCTCACTGTCTGAATACCAAAACCTCTCGGTAGAAATTTTTAACAAACTTGCATGGTCCTGTTCTGTAAGTTCCCAGTGGAAACACTGGGGTCTGTCATTAATTGTCATCACAGGCAGGGTGACCTGAGAAACTGAGAACATCTTGTAAGTCAGTGCAGAGCCTTGGCTGTCACTGATTTTACCTGGCTTTGGGGGTAAAACCATTCAAACCTTTACCCTCATTTACCTAGTTAATAAAGCATTCATAATGTCCCCCTTGCAGGAATGGGTTAAATTTAATTAGTTAATATTGAAAAGCACTCTGGAGATGAAAAGTGCTCTGCTATGTAAGTGCTGACCATTAGCCATTATTAGGTCCTCTCTTGTTTTTCATACATTAGCCCAACTAAAAGGCAACTCAAAAACTTTTTCATTATACGCAGGGCAATTTAAACCAGCAGATTTAAAGTACATTTAACAAGTCAGATTGGGATATTTTTAATGGCTCATAGCAGGTTTGTGGCAAAAAGGGCAGAAAGTTAATTTCTGTCCCTGCTTCTTTAAATTAATAGGATGTAATTTGTAGTGAGGGACAAAGTTTCCTAAGGAAATCATTGTGTTGGCAAGGCTGCTTAAATAAAGCGTCCTACAGGACTAGGTAATAAATAAAACCCCCGCCTTTACAAGGCTTTGTCATTGTCTGGAAAGTGGAGAGAGAGAGACTAAAATAATTAAAGGTGCTTATTCTAGTGTAGTAGCTCAGTAAATGAAGTATGCTTGGATTTTCCCTTCTCAGGAGCTAAATCTGTGACCTTCTGTACCAGAGGAAAGAGTCCTTTGTGTTCTGAGCTCTAATAGCCTTACCATGGTTTCATTTCTACCAGGGTCCATGAAACACTTATATTTATTTTCATTACTTTCATTTTTTCTCTCATAATGAGACATTAGTTCAGACTTTGAGGAAAGTGTAGATTGCTTTTGTTTTTGGTTTTTTTTTCCCTTGATGGGCTCTATGTCTTTGGTTTATCTCCTGTGCTCCTGAATGTTTCTTTTACCTTGTGGAATACTGTTAGAAGTCTCTGTACAAAAGCAAAAGCTGTGGTTGCTATAGCAATAACCAATCTGATGAAGCTGTGACCTAAATCATGACTGAGAAAAATAGTACCTTTTCTATATCACTGCAGTTACTGCTTCCTTGGATTATGCTACTGTTATGCAGGATTTATTACCTAAAGTGAACTCTTTGACTCCAGGATACAAGAAAAAGTAAAGTGATATTTCTATAACTATAGAGTTGGGCAGGGATATGAACAACTTATATCTGCTGAAATTTATAGGTGAAAATGTATTCTGCTCTTGGTAGCACACATGTAGCTAAACCTTCATGCAGCACAGTCCATTTCTTGAAAATCTAGGGAGCTTTGACAGCTGGAAGATACTTAAATCAACATAATGTGCAGCTCAGATTTATTGAGCACTGCAGAACCAAGAACTTGATCAGCTTCCTGAAGTCTTTGCTACTGCCATGATGTGTAGGAAAGGAGGGAAATATTCTCTAGGAGCAGGTGCTTCCTTGCTCACTGAAAATTTGGTGAGGGGACTGGCGCAGGCGTCCAAAGACCTTTACTTAAAATAAAAAATTGTCCCCTCTTATTTGGCTGTGACCCTCAATGGCCTCCCACCAGCAGGAGCTACAGATGTCATTTCTTTACATTCACAACTGACAGGGGATTGTAACATGGAAACTAATATAAAAGATAGCATGCAGTGGGATTTATCCTATTTGGTTTCTGAAAATTAGGGTTTAAATCTCTGCTTATCATCTAGGCTCCCTCTATGGAGGGCAGATACATATTTTTTCCTCTCCTAAAATAGATATATGGGATAGATTGGGCAAAAATTGAGAAGAGCATTTCTGTCTTTCTGTGGACTACAGAGGGAGAGTGGACAGCTTGCTTAGAGGAAACACCTGAGTTTTAGAGGGCTGTAGTTACATGAGCTGAACTCCATTAAGCAGCACTATGGATAACCATTGCTGTTCAAACAAGGTGGAGGGAGTGAGGTGGTCAGATTTTCAGCTTTAACAGCAGTTTGTTGCCCTGAGCTCTCTCAGAACCGAGAACAAGAAATGACTGAGCTGCAGGAAGGTGTGAGTAAAGGCAATATCGAAATTACTTGTGTTGGAGAGGATGGGAGTGGGAAGTTGGCAGACTTAACTAAATCAGCTTCACTGGAACAGCAGAAGCAGGTTGGCAATTGTGACTGCATTTGCCTGACAAATAGCTAAGAGGTACTTGTGCTGTTATTGCCCTCCCTGCCAGTCTCTCACCCATCCTTCTGCTATAAGCCCAAGTGGATAAACCCTGAGAATCAGGAGACAATCAAATGTGTTTGATGGTGCTCTTTGGGAAATCAAAGTTGCTGTCTTTGCTGTCAGAGATTTGGACTGGAGATGCACAAACAGTGAAGAAGCCTGGCTGCTGAACTATTTGGAGAGATCTAAAATTACCCATTTCTTATGGCCACCTGGTCTCTTCAACATCTGCTGCATACTTGGCTCAGAGGCTGCCTGCTCTCTGAAATCACACCACACATGACATAATGTGTCAGAAGTAGTGTGACACAGCAGTGACATTTAAAGGGACACAAACCAGGCCTTAGCTCTTCTAAAATTCATGCTCTAAGAGCTTTCATAGTTTCAGTTGGTTGCAAAATACAAATTAGACAATTTGTGACCATTTTCAATTGTCTTGGGGTAGACAGCCATGGACAATCCTTTGTTTCATGAGTGGTCATATTAAAACAAGAGTTACTTGTAGTGCAAAGACTTAGAAATCCCTTTAATTTTGCAAAAGCTGTTTCACACCCTCAGCACTCAAGTCTGATGGATGATGGTACATTTATGAACTGGAAATTATGTGGCTATTGGCCAATATGCAATATGATAAAATACTACAGTGCAGAGACTTAATATTTCACAGCTAAGGAAGCTGAGAACTGACTCTTGCTGGAAATAGCACCCACGTACAACCCTAGCTGAGAATGATAATCCAAGTGAAAAATAAAAAAGATTGGGGGTGGAGCACCACTAGGTTGGACTGCAGGACTGATAATAACCATATCCTGGGCTGCATCACCAGCAGTGTGGGCAGCAGGGTGAGGGAGGGCATTCTGTCCTTCTGCTCTGCTCTGGTGAGACCCCACCTGCAGTGCTGCATCAGCTCTGGGGCCCCCAGCACAGGAAAGACATGGACCTGCTGGAGAGAACCCAAAGTATGGCCACCAAGATGATCAGAGGGGTGGAGCACTTCCATGAGGAAAGGCTAAAAGAATTGGGATTGTTCAGACTGGAAAAAAGAAGGCTTCAGGGTGACCTAATTGTGGCCTGAAAAATGAGTCTGTAAGAAAGATGGAGCCTCCTTACAAAGGCCTGGAGTGACAGGACAGGAGGGAATGCCTTCAAACTGAAAGAGAGTGGAGTTAGATTAGACACTGGAAAGATATTTACTGTGAGGGTGGTGAGGCACCAGAACAGATTGCCCAGGGCAGTTGTGGATACCCCATTCCTTCATCTGTTCAAGGAGAGGCTGGATGGGGAACTGAGCAAGCTGGACTTGTGGGAGGCATCCCTGCCCATAGAAAGGGATTTGGAACTAGATTTAAGTTCTCTTCCAACCCATTCNAAAAATGAGTCTGTAAGAAAGATGGAGCCTCCTTACAAAGGCCTGGAGTGACAGGACAGGAGGGAATGCCTTCAAACTGAAAGAGAGTGGAGTTAGATTAGACACTGGAAAGATATTTACTGTGAGGGTGGTGAGGCACCAGAACAGATTGCCCAGGGCAGTTGTGGATACCCCATTCCTTCATCTGTTCAAGGAGAGGCTGGATGGGGAACTGAGCAAGCTGGACTTGTGGGAGGCATCCCTGCCCATAGAAAGGGATTTGGAACTAGATTTAAGTTCTCTTCCAACCCATTCTGTCATTCTATGATACTAATGCCAAAATATTAAGCCACTCCACTGACTGGTTGTGGCACTGTTGTTTTCAGGTGCCTTTTGAGTGTTTCTTCAAGTCCTTTTAAAGCAGATGCTCCTCATAATCTCTGCTTAGCTTCCACTGCTTTACTTTATATGTCCCCTCCTCTTCCCTCTCCACCTGGCCTACCTTCAACCTCCTGTTTAACTATGGTAAAGGACAAAAGTATTGCATATCTGTGCTGTAGGAGAAAGACTGGAGAAATCAGGAATGTCAGCATCATTTCAGGTCCCTGGAAAAACAGGGGCTTGTTGAGGGGAATGTCCATTTGATCCTTGGAGTATGTTTTTGTTATAGTTGCATCTGTTTGACATAGATGTGTGTCCCTGAGATGAGGGCTTTTCTGGTCGTAAAACCTGCTCAATAACATTCTTATAAACATCTTCAGCCTCCATGTGGGAGCCCTGCTCAGTTAAATCAGCTCATGTGTGGCCATTTCAAACCACCAGCTGACCTTCCCTTTGCTTCCTTCTTGCATTGTTTCATTTTGCTCCCTCATGAAGACATTCTTTTAAAAGCATTTTGTGGTATTTTAAAGTATTAAATATTTGAAAAGTGTTTAAAAATATTCCTACCCTGAAGTCCACTTTGATGACTTTTGGAGGGAGCCTGAAGTTACAAACCCTCACACATTTTCTAATCCTGCTTTTTTCTATTGCATTCATATTTTCCCTTCCTAGAGAGGAGCAAATAGGTGCAGAGATTCATCTGGACTTGTGTTCACCATCCCCTTTGGGGAGCCTTAATAGTCAAATTTTCATACGCATAAATATTTAGAATGAGATATCTTCCTCCCAGAGCTGGGACTCTCCATTTTCACCTACTCTCTGTTACAAACTGAATTTCCTTCACTGCTCAACCTCTCTCTTTATATTGTGGCTGCCATACACCATTTCAGAAGTGCCATCACCTTTATCTCTTTACATTCTGATGTAGTCTGTAATCAACACGAGCTTCAGAGACTCTCATTACCAGCTCTTGAAGTGATTCTTCAGACTCAGCAAGAACAACATCATCATCAGATTACAGCATCTGCTTCCTCCCATTTCAGCCCTGCCACCGTAGCCAACAACAACGAGGCACATTTGCATTTCAGTGCACAGACAGAGCTGATGCTGAGCAGTCCTGATGGACTTTCTGCCTGCCCCTCAGCCACTGTGCAATGTCCTTTGTTGGGTCTTTCCTCTCACTTGTGCCTGACCACGTACAGCACAATAAATCACAGGAATCTCTACGAAAGCCCCCTCAGATAATGAGAGCTGCCTGTAGCATTCAACTGCTTCTTTCTGTTCTACAGCACAGGTCTTTTTGCACCATTTTCCCTGTGGTTTTTTTTTTCCCCAGCATTATTCTAAAAGCTGATTTAAAACATTTTCAGTAGCAAACTAGCCTGTGTTTTGCTCTTTCCATGCTCAGTTTTGCTTTCATATTTTTTCAGCCTCTTTCTCCAAACACTAAGCCCATTTTTTCTCCATGTGTTTGAATAGCAAGTGGAATTATTTGGCAATGTGCACATCCTCTCAGACTCCCCTTCTCTGAGCACAGAATGAGTTTAGAGTCTCTCATTAAGTCCCTGAGCCGCTGCCCTGTTTTTTCACAGAAGTTTGCAGATCTTATGGGAAATCTTGATACCAATCTAGCATTAGAGTGTTCTCTTCAGGTACACAAAGCAGGCAGGCATGAGAATATTTGAAGCATGTAATAATGGCTGTTTGAGTTAAGGACCTCTCTGTCTTCCTGAAAGAATAATTCAGATAAAAGATAAGAGGTCCTGATGCTGAAATCATATTCTGATACATGAGGAGGCATAATCCAGCCTTTTTGTTTATTTGTTTGATGGTATAAACTACACTGATTTAATTTCCTTTATCTCTGCAGTGCTGAACAGGAGAGAACCTTTATAAAGGAGTGAAGAGGCTTTACAAGCCTTGAATGCAGAGTCCAGCACAGAGCCTGGGTGTCCTGCTGCCACTCTCAGTGTGTGCATTCCAGCTTTGCTGTGTCTTGAAGGGGCAGCTCAAGTTCCTCCTGCAGCTCACCTGAGATCCACAGGTGGTTCTCCACAGCCCTACTGGGTCACACTCTCTGGCTGAGCCTTGTGGATTTTATGCTATTGGGCAGAAGGGTTGGCCAGTCTTAAGCAAATGAGCTGAAGTTCCCTTCTGTATGTGTATGGAGAGCCTAGGAAAAAATTGTCTGTACAGCTACACCAAAACATTTAAAGGCCAAGTTTGAGAGCCTGAGTGCTCCTTCAAGAATTAGTACATCCTCTGTGTGACTTCTAGGAGGCACATGAAGCACTCCAAAGCTCAGCAAGTTAATAAACTTGGGGCAAGATGGAATGTTGGTCCCTAATTTTGAGGTTCATAACCAAGTAGGACAGAGTTATTATTTTTTTTTTTTATAAAACAAAGCTTTAGTCTTGCCCCAAGGCTGTCAGTGGAATCAAGTAGTTTCAGTTCTAGCTAATGTCATTGAAGATCTCTTCTTGTAGATATCAAATTATTAGATCCTTTGATTTCTCATATGGGGAGCTCACTAGGAGCACCCAGTATGACTTCTTGTGCAATGCAGGTGACTTTTGACAGGGTCCATTTCCAATTTTCTTTATTCTTTTTAAACTATTTCAACTATTTCCTACTGAAACACTGAATCATTCAGACCTCACTGAATATTTCTATTATTAACCCTGTCTCTGGGTTTTGCCATTTTTCTTGTTTCCAGAGATTGCAATACTGACAATTTCCATCATGGTGAAATTCTGTCCTGGCAGTTGAACTCTTGTGAAACCAGAATGATAAATTAAAATAAAATTTTTATTATTAGACAAGGAATGTTATTGCTTTTTGCTTTTTCACATGCCCAGCCAAATTATGAGCAAAGTTAAGCCACCCTGCAGCTTGGCTACTGGAACAAAAAAAGGAAAAAATCAGAATAAAAGTAGTAAGCTCCAGCTTTCTACCTTTCTTATCAAGTTTGTATTAAAGACTGACAGTGCTTCCAAGTGCAGCCTGGGTTCACTCCCAGCAGTAAAGTATGCTAAAGGCATATTGGAACAAGTGTTAATAAAGTATTAATAAATCCTCACTACGTGGGAGTAGTATTGCAGGGAAGGCATTGATAGAGAGTGGTAGGTCACTCCCAAGGGCTGGCTGGGATCCCTGTGCTCATCCATGTGCTCACCTGTCACCTCTGTGTGACAGCTAAGAAATAGGTACCAAATTTTACATTTTTAGCATACTTCTTAACATGAGCATCAATTCTTTATATATTATTCTGAATATCCTTCTCATGGAAACTTAACTTTATTTTGCAATATTTGTAAGAAGACAATTTACCCATCAGAAAAACAAGTCTAAATAAATAAATAAATAAATAAAACTAACCAAAAAACCAACCAACCAACCAACGAAAAAACCAACCAACCAACCAAAAAAAAAAAAAACAAACCAACCAACCAACAAACCCATATAAAAGCAAGAAGACAAAATAATACAGGCAGGTGAACGAAGGAAGAAATTCTCCTGTGCAACAACAGACTTTGATTACATGGAGGATTTTAGCCTTCACTCTATTTCCTGATGTTCTGTTACTTTAAGACCCATGCCTGAATAAAATACCCAAAATGCCTCAAGCTTCCATTTGTGATATGTGCCATGAAAAGAAATGTTAAAGAGCTGTTTGCAGTATTTCTGGCCTGATTCACGTAGTTCCTGGAGATTTGAGTGAGGTTTAGACAAGAAATGAGAAAGAAAATATAAATATCTCTTGTTTACCCATCTGCCTAACATTATATGTTCTTTTAGAAAATGACCTTGGGGTTTGCTGCAAAGGATTACTCTTTTCTAGTCAGCCTTATGGGATATGTTACCTTCCCAGGGCTAGAATCACTGCTACTGGAGGCTAAATTCCTGAAAAGCACTGCAGCCACTCTGAGGATAAAGGAACATAATGTGAGCAAAAAAAATTCTGAACAAAATTCAGAAAAAACCCAAACCTGTCCACAACAACACAAAGTGACAAAGAATGGTGTTTTTTTTGTGTTGGGTTAATAGCAGCAAATCTTTGGTGATGGTTCAAGCTCAGGACCTTAGACTTTCTCTCTGAAATACTCTGCCCTGGCTTTTCCAGGGTCTGCCTCTTGGTTCATCCCACTGCAGTGAACTGGGTCATACTGGCACAGGACTAAGAGCTTTTTATAAAGCTTTTATACACAGTTGCAACTGAAGGATGGGGTGTCATGAAAGGAAAGAACTTTTCATGGTCTTAAAGCCAAATGCAAAGTGTAAACCTGATGAATTAAAGATTATTTTGATATGCAAGGCTATAAAATCTTTGTCAGCTCATATCAATATTTCGTTTTGCTAGTTGAGGATAATTTAATTTCTATCCATTGCCAGAATTAAATGCATTGAGACAGAGTTGGGCAGAAAGTGTAAAAATTTAAATTTGTATATCACTCTGCTCGACAGAGCTGCAGTTAAGGGCAGGGTGCATAGAAGGGTGTAAAAGCAATTAGCACCAGGTTGTCAGTAGGCAGAGAATCAGAGAATTCTTCACATGACAGAGACAAGAAGAGGAGGTCATTAATGCACATGCTAGTTATTTTAATATTATCCATGATCTGTATTGTACTAAAATTATAAACAGGCTAAGTGTGAGTGACCCAGAAGAGTTTGGCTTCTGTCCTAGCTGGATTTAATCGCAGTTCACGCTGTCCTCCTTCCTACTCATCTTCTGCCTTCAGCACAGCACTGCAAACATCTGAGATTTCTTTCTCTCCCAAGGCTTGCATCAAACCTTTTGCTTCAATATTTAGCATTAGCTCCTGGAGTCAGGTGTGTTTCACGACATGTGAGGGTTTGGGGTGTTTAAGCAGCACCTTGTTTTTCCAGAAGATCCTGCCAGCAGTATTTCATGCCAGGAGGTAAATACAGAATTGTACTGGAACAACTGTCCTGGGACAGTGCTCTGTTACAGGATGGTGTTTGGGCTATTTTTTGGAGGTGAGTTAGATTACAGCTTTGCCTAAGCTAGCTTCCAGTGTGAGTGACCAGCTGGAAGAAAGAGTTATGCTGATATAACAATATCTTTTTAAGTTTACATGTTAAATTATGAAAAAAAAAAAAAAATCCCATGTAGGCAAGACCTACATTTTTGTTCGTTAGGGCTGTGGAGAAAACATGACTCAAGTGAATTGCAAAGGCTTAGATACCAGAAGGCAAATAAAAATAAACTCAGTTATTATCATGATTTTTTTCCAGTTTCATTATTTTTGTGCCAACCTCAAGGTTTTAGGGGTCTGAACTCTGAAACTGTGAACCCTCAGGGACAGCAGAAATATTGACTATAATTAGATAGTGTAATCTCTGGGACAGGCACTGCCTACTTTGTGTTCAGACAGAGCTCAGCACCAGGGGCTGCTAACCAGAAACAGCTTTCTGGTCCTAGCACAGTGCAGAAAAATAATTAATGTTAATACAACACACCCATCCCTCTCCTAGGTGCACATCAGCTACATGCCCATAATCCCTGCCCACATTCCCTATTCAGACTAAAGTACATCCTCCCACAGTTCAGCTCTATTTTGACAGAAGCCTTTACCTTGGCTTTTCATGACTCTGTGTCACCCTGACATCTTTGGGGCCACAGACTGTCTGTACCTTTCCCTGACAGGTGTCTTTACACACAGCCTGCTGTGGGCTTACTTAGGAAACTACAAGAGAAAATTAATTCTGTTAACTCTTCTGCAAGGGAAAGGGCAAAACCCCCAAATCTCACTGCCTGCCTAAGTATATCTTTTGTTATTTGCTGTGGGATGAATGTTACCCCTGTGCAGATGGGTCACATAAAGCCCTGCACATTCTGAAATCACAGTTATCCAATTAATGTGTGGCTTTAGAGCTGTCTTCAGGGTCACTTCCAACCCAAACCTTTCAATGATTCCATGATGTTGCAGCTCCATGTTTCTGTGGTAATGAATTTCTGCATTGACTCAGTGTAAGGAGCTGGATCCTTTTCCCCAGGACTCTATAAAAGCACCAGGAGATAAAAGTCCAGGGTTTGATGGGGCTGCTGTGATGCAGCTCACTCTTGTATGACAGATCCTGTGCAGCAGCGTCTCCTACTCCAATTTCCCAAACAGCTGATGCCCAGTATCTCACACTTCCTCCCAGAAATGCATGTGGGCTTTCCTAGGACCCCTGTATTTTGTTTCAGGACCACTTATAGAGAAAACAAAGTACACAACCACCCTTATGACTCTGGAGAGCAACCTACCAAGTTGCTGAGCTGAGGTAACTTTCATCTAAGTGTTCTCCATTTGTATGGAGGTATGTCCTGGAATTAAGGACCAAAGCTGTACTCAAAAAATGCTCCCTCTCTAAACAAGGATGTTTCACAGCATTTTTCAAATGCAGAAATTAAAATTGTTAAGTTATTTCAGCCTATGTTTAGCAGACAGATTGAGCAAAATTTTATCCTTTTTCATGAGTTAAAAACCCCCAAAATTAAAGGTAAAACATTTATTGTTATTCTTTATCAGCTTATAATCAGGTTGTAATTTGATCTAATAACAGTTTTCCAGTCTTTTATTTTTAAAATATACTCTTTATAAAACATTAAAAAGTGCAAAGATATCAATTGAGGTGTTTTACGGTATTTTAGGGCTGATCCCAGCAATCCAAGTGTGTTTAGGAAACTTTAAACCCATATATTTTGTGCCAGACTGAGTGGGCCTACTTAGTACAAAGAAAGTCATGAATGGAATTAAAGCTTTGATGAACTCAGCACCTTTATCTCTTCCTGAACTCCCTTGTTTTCTATCTGTACTGAGAACCAGCATAGCAATTTGTTTCAACAATTTCATTTTTACAATAGCCCCTGAGTAAAGTTTATGGAAAGGGAGCAAAACACAGTCCATTAGAGAGCAAATGCAGACAAGGTCATATGTAGAGATTTTTCACCTCTACTTTCACAGAACTTCTCAGTGACAGTGCATTTTTTTGCCTAGCAGCATCTAAGAAAAATCTTATGTGTTGCACTTTATAATTGCTGTCTGTGTACTGACTGGGGAAGGCCATTGGGTTTTGTTGTGAATGATTTCTTCTGCAGTAATAAAAGGTGTTATTAAAATGCCACTGCAGTCATTTCAATGGCTGTTTTCTAGTAAATGGATGATTTGTGGATTTCGCAGTCCTTAGCTGTTAATAATCACTGAGCTCATTCTCTTGATGATCAAGTTAAAAATGGCATTTTGGCAATAATTCTCCATTATCAACCAACATTTGCCTTCTGTTCACTTTGTGTAATTATCACGATCTCTCAGGCTACTCTGGGGGCTCTGCAAAGATTACAGCAGTGACCAAGCTCCTCCAAGACTGGGAAATACTGTTTGTTTTCCTCTCCTGGCAGAACAGCTCTCACAGTTCAGCTGCTCTGGCAGTGCACTTTCCTTGGGAATGGTTTAACACACACTTCTCAGGTGCCTTATTCCCAGCACCAGGGGACACATCCTGTGCCAGCAGGTCTGGCAGTGGAAGAGGCTGCATGAACCTCAGTCTGAGCCTTGTGCAGGGCAGTCTGTGAGCCATGATGGTCCATAAACCTGGGGAGGCACCTGCTATTTTGACAGGTGGAGAATGTGTGTGTAACACCAGCTAGATTAGGTTAATCACAGATATCTCACCCTAATTCCAGGAAAGTAGGATGTGCTCCACTTCTCTGAGATGCCAACCAGCTCAAAGGAAGTGGAGCTGAATGAGGGAGTTTGACCCACAAATCTGACACTTGGGAATACACTCAAAGAATAATCAGAGAGGTGTGGAAAGGCTGGAGAGCCCAGAAAACCGGATGGGCTGTGAGAAGAGTCCTAACTCCTCATGGACATGTTCATGTGCCCAGAGGGAGCAGGGAGAAGCCCTTGCTGATGCTTACCCATGGCCACTGAAGCCCTGGAGAGATCACTGTCCAGCTGCTGCATGGGGATATCCAGGCATATCTGTCTGGGGAGCCTGGGCTTTGGCCACCACCAGCACCCCAAAGAGTGCTCTGATAGCTCTGCTCACGACTAGAGGATGATCATCAGCATGTTCTTAATGCCAGCACAGGCCCCGAGGCAGCAGACCAAGTGCTGGGGTTTGTGTGCCAAAATGAGGAAAGTTAATTCAACACCCTTGATAACAACAATAGTACTTTGTGCTTTTGATCTTCAAAGCACTTTACAAACATTAGCTAATTAATTAATCCTTACAATACTCCTCTGCTATTATCCCTATTTAGCAGATGGGGAAATTGAGTCAGAGGAGTTAAATGACTTGCCCAGGGCTATGTAGGAGTTGGCATCCAGGCTGTGATGGGGAATTCCTGGCTCCTCCTTTCAAATCTCCAAAACAGCTGTGGCTGCTGTTACAGACCTGAGACTGGCTTAGCTACAGAGGCTGGAGTGAGCAGCTTGGCAGGAGCAGTGCTTCTGAGGTGTCCACCAGGCATGGACAGGTCCAAGTGCCACCTTCAGACCTGCTCTGTGGTGCCAGTCTTGAAGAATGTTGGGATTTGTGAATAATTTATTGCACTCCCCTGTCTACAGAGCTTCTGCAAAGGAGCTGACTCATGTCTGGCCAGCCTGGCCCTGAGCAGGCATCTGTCTGTGCAAATACCCATACTCACCCCTCACATGGGGGCTCCCAAAGACACTGCCTCCAGCAGGGACACACAGGGAAGTACTAAGCCTGCTTTGCAGTCAGAAGACAGGGACATGGAGACAGAGATGGGGACACCCAAATATAAGACTTTAAATTTATATTTTACAAAGTCCACATGTAAGGAATTAATTGAGAGGTTCATTATGTGGACAGTGTACTGAGGAAATAATGAAAGCTCTTAAGTTTTACTCACTCAGTTATTTCTGTATCTGATAGAGTACCAAGATAAAAATTTCTTCTACTGCTTAAGGATGGGGTTGCTCAAGACCTATTACAAAATCAGGATAATTACTTAATATCAGAGGAACCATCATCCTATTTTGGCTCCAGG
The DNA here is from genome assembly GCA_013398075.1 of Notiomystis cincta. Classification (NCBI taxonomy): domain Eukaryota; kingdom Metazoa; phylum Chordata; class Aves; order Passeriformes; family Notiomystidae; genus Notiomystis; species Notiomystis cincta. The sequence goes on from VZRX01020808.1 coordinate 27,255, forward strand.
TAATCTAGAAAACTAGTCAATACTACTAGATAACAGTTATGTATTAATCAAATAAGCCTAGGAAAAGTAACAGTGGTTTAAAAATTATATTGTAATTTGCAGCGCACATTTTGCAATGGATACAGCACTGGTTTTCATCATATAGGGGCACAAAAACACACTGTAGAATAAAATAAGGTGAAAAAATTATTAAGGAGAATCTTTCAATTCTACATGATTGTGAGAAATTTGGGAAATTGAGAAAGGATGACCCCCCTTGATGGGTAATGCTGGTAATTCTCTTCCTAGTGCAGCCCAGAAGCTGCTGAGGCCAGAGCCCATTGCTGGCTCATCTTCAACTCGTTCACCAGAAACCTCAGGTCCTTTTCTGCTGCTTTGCAGCTGACCATCCCCAGCCTGTGCTGGGGCTTGTGGCTGTGCCTCCCCAGGGGCTGCACTTGTCATTTGCCTTTGCTGATCCCCAGGAGGCTTCTGCTGGTCCATTTCCCCAGCCCATCCAGCCCCCTCTGAAGGGCGGCACAACCTCCCGGCGCCTCGGCCACTGCTCCAGGGTTGCACCACCTGCAGCCTTGCTGAGCCTGGCCATTTGTCCAGGGCATGAATGGACATGGGAAACCCTTGGCCCCAGAACCAGCTCCTGGGGTGCATTAAGCAGCTGGTTGCCAGGTGAACTTCATACCCCTGATGCACCCCTTTGAGTCCAGCAGGGCAGCCCGTCCATTTTCAACCCACTACTTGAGGTTTTTCAGTGAGGAGGGATATCAGATTGTTTCACTGTGTTTTCCCCTTTGCACATTCATGCTCACTGCTCCCCACTTTATGGTTTCCAGGATTAGGGTTTCCAGAAGCACTTCTTTTATTGAGTTGGATGTTCTGTTGCCTGCCAGCCATGAGTGTAAAATGTGCCAGCTGTGGAAAAAAGAATTCAAGTGTGTTTCTTAAATGAAAGTAAGTGGATATATTTCTTGAGACCAAACTCTTTGCTGCTGTATTTAAACTTAAAACTGCATTGCCTGCACAGCCCTTGATCAATAGCTTGAGCTGACCTCTGAGAATGCCTCCCATGGAGGAGGGGTGGGGGGAGATTTCCCAAAACCTGCAGAGTCAGTGTCCCAGGCACCTGTGCTTGTACAGCACACAGGAAGTTTTGAGCAGGCTGTATCTTAACTGGGCTCTTTGCTTCCTCAGGGGAGCCATCATCACTTGGCACAGGATGGAAATGCCTGCAGGCTAACATCACTTCTGTGAAAGACACTGCAAAACCAGACCAGAGCCAAGGTGACACAACCATCTCCTCACTTGCAGGGTTGATCAGTGATTATCAGCCATGCATGAGAACATCCAGAGATGTGAATAACTCCAGACATTTCCATGTGGCCAGGACACATTTCCCAGAATCCAAGAAAAGGGTAGAGTGAGATTCCTCTTGGGGGTGCACAGCAAGGGGGCAGAATGCAATGAACACAGATTGCAATAGGGAAAATTATGAGTAGAGTTTAATTTTACCTACTAGATAATAGGTAAAATTACCCAGAGTAAAGGCAGTGAATATTCAATTCTAGAAGAGGGTTCAGGGGAGTGGGGGGGCTGCACCTTTGGATGTATTCACAGCTTGAGTGGACACAGCCCTGAGCACCCTGATCTAACTGAACTTGAAGGAAGAAGTTGGATTAGATAATTTAGATAACAAAGATCCCTTCAAACCTCAACAGTTCTGTGGGTCTGTGAAATCTTAAGTTTGCATTAAAATTCAACCCAACACTGGGGTAGGAATGTAGCACAAACAGGAATGTAGGACACGGTGCTCATCTGTTAATATTTCTCAGCCCAAAGGGAAGGGAAAATACCCTAGCATTATATAAGAGATGGAGAGGCCAAATCTAAAATAAATGCATCAAAGTTGGGACTACTCCTTCTAGTACCAGTTCATCTGGTTCAGTAATAAAACTACTTACAGCAAGCAGTCATTTCTGGCATGACAGAAATGGAAGACTTGATATTAAATAATTACAAGAAATCTAAATATAGTGGGAGGCAAATAAAGTACAGGAGAAGTTAAGAGCTCTGCAAGAGATATGAAGTGTGCCCATTATGAAGAGCTTTCTGAATTGAATTTGTAATGGTATATTCATGTTAAAAGGAGTTCAGTATGTTTTTAGTGGGAAAAAATAGCTCTTGGTACAGATAAAAATAGATTGTCCTGGGATTTTCCTTTGTTAGAAATTAAAGTATCTCACAAAATTATTAATAGCTGTGTGTCTTCATGATGCTAGTGAATTTTTCTGTGGAGAGGTAGTGTGGTAGAAGGTTCTGATATTTCTTCTTCAGCATTCTGACAAAAAACCCAATGCCTCCTTCACTATTTATTGTTTTAGAAAGAAAGAGTATTGCTCAGCTGCTTCACCTCAGAGGTGTCTGATGGCACTTTCCACAATCAGCACTGACAGTTCAAGGATGAAAGGTATGGTGTACATTCTAGTTACTCAAGGGTTAAAGAAGGTCCCATAAATAAATTATGGATGCATTTTTAGAGCACTTTGCTAAGAACAAGAATGGCAGAAAATATCACAAGGCTGTCAAATCAGATTAAAGCCCATGTGCTCTGAGTAATCTGTGGGGAAAACTAACAAACTGTATGTTTGTCATGTATTAAAGATATTTTCTTAAAAAGCTGATTGGCTGAATGAACATAGAAATCTACCCTTGCTTTCTCCTCTCTCTCATGGTTTGTCTCTTATGCTTAGTTTTAAGGATAGCTTACAAAATAAGTGCAGCCAGCAACATATCCCAGGTGACAGAGACTCCATCAAGAATAAAACTGGAATTGAGCATACATGTTAATGCCTGTGTATGGATAAAAATCCATAGAATGTCTATAAATTTCCTCAGCAAGGTTTTTTAAACCCAGTCACTTGGGTGTCTTGAAAGCTTAAACTTCCAACTTCTACTGTTTCACAGCACATAAACAGAAGGTTTATTCTTCAACTGCTCATACCAGATTTGGAGGAATTTACATAAATCCCTCAGAAGGACAGAGCTACTGCTGCAGCAGTTTGCCAGCTGTTAATCCATTCTTCTAAAGATGTAACAGAACAGAATCTTATCAAGTAATTGTGCCAAGAGGGGTGCAAGGGTCCTGCTAGAAAGGGTAAGCACTGGGTCTGAATTTCTAGGACTGTCCCTACTGACTTTTCTCCGGGCTGCATGTTCTGGGTGCCACTGGACTGCCTGCAGGACTAATACCCTGGCACTGCCCCCTGCATCCTCTATTTTGCCATGGGAAACAAGCCTGTGGACCAAAAGGGTCAACAGTGTGGTGTGGCCAGGCTTTTGTCTGGGAAATGGAGTGCTGAGGTGTATGTCAGAGTGCCCGAGCCCAGCTGTGTCCATGTGAACTACAGGCAGAGCAACTTGTGTAGCACTTCAACCACCCAAGGAACAATTCTTTTTTCTTGCATCAGTTTTAGGGATAAGAGACCCTCATTTGGCCATAAAACAATCTTTCTATATCATGTTCTCAGTTGGACTCAGTTGGACTCAGTTGGACTCCAAGGCAAGTCAAAGTAAACAAAAGACTTCAATTTGATAGATGAAAAATATCAGCAGAAAAAGGACAAAAGAAATGACTGAAACCCTCTCACTGTGTGACACCTTCTGAGATGGCCCCTTGCAGATGTGTAACATGTTAAATACCTGATGAGGAATCTAAGGAGGTAATTAAATGCCTTGTAATTGGAGCAAGATCACTGTTAGACCAAGAGTAAGAAAAGGCTGTTCAAGTCAACCTTGAATTAACTCTCTATTGGACTACATTGGAGATGTATGTGAGATTTGGACCAGATCCCAAAGATTTTTCATGGCCTTCTCTTCCTAGGAATGCCTGGCTTGGCATTTCTCTCCAGCTGGCTGATGGAAATACAGGATATTGGTTATTACGAGGGAAAGTCCAAGCACAAGTGTACCAGTAAGTAGAGAAAACTCAGGAAATTTTATAGCCATCCAAGTTAGGATGATTCTGAGTTTTTATCTCTAAGAGATTTGAACCCCAGTGCTGTCTCACAGGATGGGTTTGTTTGTTTGTTTTAAAAAATATTTTATTTATTTTAGGTATTTTTAATATGATCTGAACATTCAGTATTGTCTCCCACAGTTCAGTGTGGGGAGCTCCAAAGCCCAGTATTTCCCCTGTGAGTTTAGTTTGTGTACCAGAACATAAATAGTTTATAAAACTTAAGGCTTTCTCTATAGCTGTACTTATCCTGCACAAATACTTTTTGCTATAAATTCTGTGCTGTGACTTAAAACACTGTCAAGGTAGAGACTTCTGAAAAAACAAAGCTGATCTACCAGGGAGAGATACACATACAGATTAGCTTTGGGTGTTTTAAAGCCCCTCAAAGGATTAATGAACATTTCTTTCTGAATTCCCATTCACTTCAATGGGATAAGGATTTCTCCCAGTCCCAGTAATGTTTAAGCATAAACACATTTGTAGGATTGGGGCAGGTTTATGACCCAAAGAACATATTGTACTTGGAGTCACCCACTGTGGAAAATGCCACTCAGTGCCCACAGAATTCCTCTTTCACTGCAGTTGATTTCAAAGCTCAGTAAAACCTGTGGAACAAAATTATGTTATAAAATCTTAGCTACAAATGTTACCACACATATAACCAGATGTCTAAAATGTCAAAAATAAGACAACTAATGCAGACAGGGGAAAGAATTGATAGATTTTAAATAAATAAAACAGTCATCAGCAAATGACAGCCTGAAAATAGGCAGCACTATGAAACACAAACAGTAATTCATTATTTTTTAACAGAATGGAAAAAACGCTGTAAGTGGCAGATTTGATCACTTTGGCTGACAGTTCCCAGGATATTTAAGATAAGTTCAAATCACAGAAATGGATTCTTGAAGCAATTTCAAGGACAGTCCTTTTAGAAATAAATAACCATTCTCAATCTCATAATAATTGCTTGACTCCAGGAAAAAAAGGAAAAATATATTGACAATGCAGCCAATTTTAATTAGAGTAGATGGGATAAATTCATTATGCCCACTGTGTTGACTGCTTTGTGGAAAGGAATATTGCTAATATTGTAAGGGCAAAAGGTGCAAGTGCAAAAGAGCCAAAAAAAGTTTCCAGAAAAGGAAATTGCCTAGCAGAGGAATGCAGGTTCTTGTGCTGATGGAAAGGACACGAATCCCAAGGATATTCAGTTTGCAGCCAGCAGGTTCAGATCTGCCTCACCATTCATGTTTAAGATGGAAAGCTCCTAAAACCAGGCAGCACCACTTCAACTGCCATCCTGCACCATGGGCTATTTTGCTTTTTGTGCCTCCAGGAGGGCAGGTTATATCCAAGGAGGAGCATCTGCCTGTGCTGGGAGAGAAGGCACTGCGGGAGCTTTCTGCATTCCCCTTTGGTTGCATAACTCTGCTGGTATCACTGTACCACCCTAACTAGGCCACTCAGCTCCCAGGGTTTGTTTGGGTATTATGCAATTTCATGCAGTGACACCCAAATTCAACCTAAATGATTCTCTCTATTCACAGCAGTCAAGCTGTGCCAGCACATTATGCTGCCTGATGTGGTTTTTAATCTCTTACAGGCTGTTTGAAAGGCAGCTGGGCATTCCTGCATGGTACAACACTGAGCAATACTGTAATTAACCTGGCACTATCCAGGCATGTTTTGGTACCTAGAACTGCTTCTAGAAATTATCACAATAAACAATACAGAAAAAAAATGCCAATACACTTGATTCTCATAGTGGCAATTACTAACAGCATCACTGCTGGGAGAAATGTATCAGTTTGCTGCATGAAATGAATTGCTGAATTTCTTTTCCCAAAGTTCAGAATCGTTCAGATCTTGAATTTTGATGCAGAAGACCGAGGAGTTGCAGGTTTCTACTGAAATGTCACTCTTCATTCCTGTTCTCACTTGTGTCTAAATTTTTTATCAATTACAACTATTCTGACTTTTCCAGTTGAAAATATTCTTCATGAGAAATTCCACTTCCTCCCCAAGAAACCTTCTCAAGGAAAAATGCATTAACAGAAACATTGCCACTACTGAAAAGGAAAGATTTTTCCTGGAAAAAACAGCAAAAGAACCCCACAACAAATTTTCAATAGGCAGAGTTAGGCTCTTTGCTATTAAAAATATAATATAGAGGGTTAAATATAAATACAGACTTTTTAAGAAGAAGAAAAGATGTAGCAGCTGCCCTTAAGAGTTTATAATTTAATTTCTGCTGGTAATAAGAGAGAGTTAGGGAAGAGAAAATAATAAGGTAATAAGAGGTAATAAGAGAGAGCCTGGGGAAGAGAAAAAGAGGGATACACAGCCCAACCTGTGTGCTGAACCCAGGCCACGATGCAGTTTGCCTGTTGGCTTTGCATGCACAGATACAATCACCTGCTAACTACCTAGAGCCAGGTAAAAGATTAGGCATGCCACAGAGATTGATGGAGGTGAGATGGGTCAGAGAAAACATAGCTCAGGGCTCAAATCAGCCTGGTGGTTTGGATGACCACAGCCTGCACTGGGGAGGACACCACCCAAACCTCTGCAGTCCTTGCCAGCTCTGCCAAGGGAAGAGGGAAATCCCTCCCCAGCCCCAGTGTGCAGATGGGTAACAGAGGCACAGGCACAGAGAGCACTGATGTGGTCCTGAGGTGAAATCAGTCTGCTTTCTGTTCTCCTGAGAGGAAGGCAATGTATTGGATACTCTAAACTCACATGAGAGAGTTTTATTTTTAACTCAGGGATCATTACAGTGCCTCATAGAGCTTCCTCCTTCATGTGGAAGATGCCAGAGACTGGTGGTGTAGTACTGCAAAGCCAGCACTGACATTAAGCAACTTATTTTGATAGATGGCAAATACACAGTGTCAACAGAGTTAACAGAGGTTACCTTCATACTAATCAGTTAAGTGGGCCTGACACAAACCCTTAACTTGGAGTTCCTCTGGCATGAAGGAGCCTCTATTCACAGTGAATTTCCCTTAGCCTGCAGAGCAGGGTGACCACATGCAAACCCCTTATTGGAGCCAGTCTCTGGTCCACAAGTCATGCCCAGAAACTGGAAAATGTGCATTAGCCTAAGACAAACCCACACCTGCAAGCTGAGCAGAGGCTGGGCAGGGTGACCACAGGGGTTCCTCCCAACATTAAGTTTTCTGTGATTTAATGGATCAGTATGGATCAGCAAGTTTCAGGGCCTGAAGTGTTCCTGGGCTCAGCCATGTGCTTGTGTCCATATAGTCCTTCCTGGGGACATACAGAGGCTGTGGCTGCCCTGGTGAGCACCCAGACATCCCAGCCTGGAGTCACAGACCATGCAGGAGAGGAGAGCACAGCCAGTGACTCTTGTTATTTTCTGTCTCAATGGTCTGGAAAACGAAAGCCCAGGAAGGTGGGAGAACTCCTAACGATGCAAAATCCAAGAACAAGAAAACACAGAATGACCCTGAGGGACTGAAACAGCAAAACCAGGAAGATGCAGCTGTAGAAACTGAGAGAGAAAGATGGGGAAATCAGGTTGTCATGATGAAGGCAAGGATGATGTGTGGAGAAGGAAAATCCAATATAGGTCTTTTGAGACTGTAAATGTAAACTGGTGGGCACTGGTTGCAAATACAAATCCAAACTTCTCATGCTCCTTGGGAATTCAGAAAATAGCTTTGCCCTAAACAATTTTTGAATTGTTTTCCAATACAGAAGATTAACTTTTCTCAAATTTTCAATGCAAAATCAAAAAGGAACTCATGCAAAAATAAATATGCACAATAATTCTAAGCATTTTGACAATATTAATTTTTCTAAATTCTGGCCATAAGTGAAATATAGTCTTCCTGTCATAACTTTCCAAACAGCTATTTTCAAGAGTTTGGACTTTTAAAAACTTACATGTCCACAGCCTGCCCCACACTTCCCTTCTCTCAGTTCCTCTCTGTGTAGGAAAATGCATTAATGGAGCAGGGAGGTAATTGCAAGTTGCCACAGACACTCAGTTTCCATCTGCTAAATCCTGGAGCATTTTTAAAGAAGGTGGCAGTGAAGCAAACGTGCTTCGTACTGAATTGATGCCCAAAGGCTCAAGAGTAAAATTTAAACAAGATTTGAATATTTGAAGCTATTTTTTTCCTCTTCTACCTTCCCCACTGTCAAGTGTTTGGTACTCAGAGTTATTTTAGAAGAAGGCACAAAACTGGTGAAACTGTAGCTGGGTGACTGTTTTGACCATATCCCAGCTGTGTTCTTCTTGGTCTTCAAGACAGGAAAGAATTGTACATGACGCTTCAGAGTGTCCTTTTCTTCAGAAATTAGCTTGGCTTTCAGCACCTGCTGACTTTTGGAGCCATTTAATTTATTTTTTTTAAGATGCTGTCACATTCAGCTGTTTCCACTGAATTAATTTCAATAAAATATATTACTTTAAAAATGGGCAGTCACCTCCCTTTTTCCTATTGAGTCACTGAGAGATCTGTAGGCATTCTGAATGACTACCAAAATGTGAGGTGATGTAAAGATCATCAGAAAAGACCATTTCTTTCAATTTTTTGGAATACTATTTTTTCCCCAAAGAAAGAAGACTTTAAAAAATGTGAATAAAGCCAAAAAACCTTTATCTGCATTTTCAAGAAATAAAAATAAGTGCTGAAATGTGGCTTGATCTGAACAATATGAAGTTATGGCTCTAAGCTGGGGCAAAGTAGATAAATTTTAAATCATTACTCACTCAGTCCTCTCTCTGTATAAAACAACTGGAGACACATTTTTTTTTATGAAAGGGCCAATGCTTCTGCTTAGAGACATCAAAGAATTTCACAGACTCATCAACACTCAGCTCATTCCTTGTCCCATCTGAAATCCACCCAATTGAGTACAAATGGTTTACTTTTTTAATCTGAATTATGAGGACGGCAGAGTGGTGCCTCAGATTTGAAATAACAGGAATAGGTAATAAATTGTCATTAAAACAAGTCAGCCTTCAATGGAAAGGCTGCAGTTGACTCTGGGCCTCAAGATGGCATATCTTTTTATTATGGTGAAGACCATACCATAAACTTGTCCAAGATCCCTGTGAGAATAGGTTCCTGAATTTTTGTGTTGAGCATTTATGCCCCCAGATTTTATGGTCTCTGAAGTACCTTCAGTATTCTGAACTGTTCTCATAAGAGGTACAAAATAAAAATAATTTCTTTTACTCAAATCACAGTATGCATTCTCCCAACATTTATGTGCTTATATGGAACAGTTTTGGAAAGGAATGGTAACTGAAGCTTAGTTTCTGGGGAAAAAAAGTAAAGAAAATTCAGACATTTATATATTTATACAGATTTCTGTGTGTTATCAAGCAGAAGTTTCCAAAGACTTCAGAACCATCAGATATTAATAATGTAATGTCAAGATATATTTTAAAACTTTGTGAATTGTTGCAGAATTTATGTTATTTCTGGTGTTCCCATCTCACTGAGCATGATATTTTGTATTTCTCTGGTTGTACAAACAGTACCTGCAATATTAACTGCAGTTCAGGGTGTCTGTCCATAAAGGATCAGGAGAATTCAAGAGGGACCAGGTGGGTTGAAAAAAGTAATTATTGCCATGTATACAGAGGCTAAAATATCCCTGTCAATATGTCTCAAAAAGTGTATTATGGTCATGTACTCTCTATGAAAATGATTAAAAAAAAATAATTCTACCTAGAATAATTACCCACCATCAGAAAGCTGCCATTTTGAATTAATTACAGAGCTATTACTTGAAGGTGAAAGACTCTAAAACTAATTCAGACTTCTACAATGCTGGAAGGAAAATAACTGAAAAGTCCAGGTTATCTGCTGAGTTGTTTTGCTTGTGTCTTAGTGAATTACCAACCTAAAGTGGATATCAGACCTAACAAATGTCACTGGGCACTGCCCCATGCATGATGGTTGCCTGCTTGTGCTTCAGAGTGTAAAGAAACTGTAATAAACCCCAATCATGTCACACTAGCACCAAATAATCTGAGTAAGAGACCTGGATTATAGCAAAAAGTGCTGAGTGAATTCTAGGGTTTTGATCCCATGACAATGACTTACAGGGAGGAGTGAAAGACTTATGATGTCCATGTAGTAGAACATTTACCTATGGCATTAATTCAGAGGTAATCCAATTAGGAAAAGTACTAAACCTTCAGAATGCTTTTACTATTGTAGTGGGTAAAGTAAAGAAGACCATGAGGGACAATTAACCATGGCAAAACCAAAGAAAACCCTCTGCAGAAGTCTTAAAACCTTTGGTTCTATCTAGGGCATCCCTTATAATTTTTAAACTTGCCTTCCCTCCCATAAAATTGGTGTTTGTGGAAATGATGGAGTTTATTCTCTGTTATGCTACAGAAGTTCTTGTGTGCACTGGAGCCTATTCTCAAACCAGTGTTATGGTCTTCAAAAGCTGTGTCTTGTCTTTGCACATTTTTCTGGGATAAACAGACTTTCTTTTCTTTTCAACCTCCTCCCTTTCTAAAACAGGCGATTATTTTTTTCCCTACAATGTGATCAAAAGCAGTTGGTCAGACACATACCAGCTACTGAAATTAATGGAGGGGTTTTCTTTAACCTCAGCACACACAGATATCTCTGTGTTGGACCATCTCATACCACCAAAGAGAGTGAGGTTGATTCCACAGTCCATGAGTTCATTTTGTGCACTTCATTTGGTCCCAGTGAGATTTACACAATGCTGATCATGAAGGCAGCACATAATAGGTTAATAACAATAATAAAATGACATATTGCAAGTCTGAAGGTTTATACTTTGAAGTTTTATTTTCTTTTTCAGGAACTGTGAAAACCACCTTCCACACTATATTTTTGTCTTAAAGTCTTAATCCATAATTATGGAGAACTGAAGTACCAATGCCAGAGTAACAAGATTAATACCTTTTTGACAGAATTTAATAATATGGTTTTATATTTAATTTTGTTCATAAAATATCTCGCAGTAGGAAACTTTTTTTTACTTACCTAAACATTATTGCTTTAAAACAATTTAAGTCATATTTCCTGGTGCAAAGAATTTATTATGAGGGCTTGTTGGGAACAGGTTTTTATAGGCTCGTGCAGGGATTAACTTCAACTTAATTTGGATATTCAACCAATTTTGACAAGTACAGTCCACCATGGGCTAATAATGCAGTCCTTAATTCATCTGTCCTCTTTTAAATGCTCCAAAATCATGTTATATATGTCCTCTGGATAACAACACTCATGTTGGTTTTGGTTTTGATGTCTGGAGAAAACACCCAACCATTGGTGCAGCTGATAATGTTTTTGCCTAAGTGAGAGGAGAGTGAGGGCTATTACATAATGTATTAGCAGGAAACCTTGTTCTCACCAGCAAAAATTCAATCTGCAGCAGCAAGCTCTCTGTGCAGCACATGGGGCAGCAGAAAGCCCTGCCTCTCTGCTGGGTACCTGCAGTAAAAGCCTCCTGCTGCAAAACCCCTTCCCAGGCAGCAAATGTCCCTTTTGGTGCCGAGCTGCTCCTCAAAACAGCCCCAGAGATGCAGCAGTTCCCCACCACCAAGCCTGGCACACAGCTGCAGCCAGCATCTTACCCAGGTACCAAGGTCTGGAGGCATCAGCACAGCCTGTGGTGCCTGTGGGAGGTGAGTGGGGCCCTTTTTGTTCTCCTCCACAGGGGAATATCCTGGGGGGAAAGTCCAAAGTGCCTGGCTATCAGGAAGATGTGTGGATAATATTGAGATCTATCCCTCTACTCAATCTAAATATTCTGTGTGTGGTTGACAAGGGACAGCTTAAACAGACTTCTGAGGGCTGTGGGTTTGGAGGACCAAAGGGTCTCTAGCCCCACTGTTAATTACCTATGTACATCAGAGACAGATGCAAACAATCAAGTGCAAACCAAATCCTCAAATGTAACTGGAGATCTCCAAATATCTCAAGTAATCACAGGGGGTTTCTTTCTTTTTACCTCCAAATAACTATGAAAATATCTCTTGCTACAGGAAGAAATAGTGTAGGCATCAAATATTCTGGAAGAAACACCATAATTTCCACCATAAGGTAAAGAAAAAACATTAAACTTGCAAATATCAGTGCTGCTTATCTGAAAAAAATGCCATAGTTTTTTTCAGAGATATAAGTTTCTCCTCCTTGCAGCTGAGTGTCCCTAATCCTCTGTGGTATCATGACATGGCATTCCCACATGGCAAGCTTCCACCTTGTTTGTGTGGAAGAAAAAACTTCCACCAGGAGTTTGTGTGGAGAAAGGGATGGCTCCAGCCCCCAGGAAACAGCAAAAGGCAACACCTGAGGAGGCTTCACAGTCCAGGGAAACTTTTGGCTGTATATCCAGTAGATGCCCCTACAAGTGATTGTGTCATTGTGCAGGAATAAAAGTCTGGATCCAGTCAATCCAAAACCCATCCACCTGCAGAACCCAAAATCACCTCCACTACAAGATTCAATTGCAAAACTAGAGAGCCAAGGATATAAAACTAACACATCACACTCAAGGCTGTGATGAAAGAGGAAAAAAATATCTTTTTTTCAGTTTAGGGGTGTGTGTAGCTGTGTGAATATATGCACAGAGTCATAAAAATAAAGGTGGAGTATGTTTAAAAGCGAGTCAGGACTTTTTCCTTCAGTATTACAAGTGATGTGGAAAATATCCCTTGCAGCTACTGTGGGATAAATTGCAGCATGATCAGAGATATGGATCAGATGAACACAGAAAGCTGATGAGAGTTTAAATAAATTCTGTCCACCTTTTTCCTCTGACTTTGCCTCCTTAAGTTTGTTCCTTCTTCTAAATCATGATGTGATCGAAGGAAAAAAATTTCTCATGTCAGAAAGTGTATAAACACATTTGTCCAGAAAACTGATGCCAGTAATTGAGTAGGAGCTTTTTTGCCTACACTAAGAAGAAAAAAAGAAGAATTTCATAGGATCATAGAACCATTTAGATAGGATAAGACCTTTGAGAACATCAAACCCAATCATAAAATCCATACAATTCTTAAATTTTGAATGGGAAAAGTAAGTAAGAAAGATTATTTGTCTTTGCTGATAAAAGAGATCTTGATGGACACAGAGGAATCAGTAATGAGAACATTCAGAGCAAATAAAATGAAGGTTTTTTTTCACTTACCAGGATGCTATGCTGTGGAACTTGCTGCTGTGGGATTTTCTGGGTGCAAAATGTATAAAGCAGATGAAACAAAGGCCATTAGCCAAGCCCATCAAGCACTGAGAACCAGCTAAGTCCTCTGTCCCAGGAATCCTCTGCCCCTCAGACTGGCAGAGCCAGGGGTGCACAGCTCAGGAGGAGGCACTGCTCTTCTCATCTGCTTTCTGCTGGCACCCACGAGCAGCTGATGATACCAGCAAAGTGCTGGGCACAACAGACATTTTCTGCAACCCAGAAGAATGATTTTTATGTTCTTCAGTTCAGTTTGATTTTCACACTTCTTACTCTACTGCAATTTTTCTTCCAGCAGAAAGGATTCAGGCTGTCATTTGGCATTCCTGGAGTCTTTTAGCTGTCAGGGAGGGATTCTCTGCCCACAAGTGTAAAACAGCCTTGCCATACATGAATTTATCCTTCATGAGTTTTCAGTAGGTAGTGGGTGCTCTTAGTGACACTGAGAGTTTTTGATGGGCACCTGCAGCTCCACACTAGTAGACCATAGAAAAATGGGGTTGTGGAATTAAACTATTTGCAAAAACAAAATGGAAAAGACAATGCAGCTGGAAACATAATACAGGAGAAGAATACAGAATACATTTTAGCTGTCTAGAGAACTAGACCATGTGTGTATGTCTGATTTTCTGAGGCATTTAAATCTAAATATCAGCAACACAGTAATGTTTTTATTGAAACCATACTCAGGCTTTTCCCAAATCCACTATATATTTTTAATTACAGCCACTTCTATTGAGGCCCTCTATTGTATTTTAACATCTTTGCTTCTTGGCTTCCTACTGAGTAGCATGAAGGTCAGTGCTCAATGCAGGCTTGCAGTAAATTGCACTTCTCCTACTGCACTTTTGATATACCTTTATCAAAAATCTTCCAGGGAAACTGCCATTCCTACTAATGACAAATTTCATATGCTAGTTGGTCTCTGTCTCACTATGTCCCATTCACTGTTAGAATTCAGAAAATGGCTCAATTAATAGAGAATTTGAGAGATGTTGCTGCAGGAGATTTGCGAGGAGAGATGCCAGCAGATAAATGTGAGTCATTTTTCAGCTCAGGAGGTTTCAGCTGTGATTGTACAGACTGATTCTACTTAATTCATTTCTTTCTTTCCATGTATGTGAGGAAGACAGCAGGTGAAGTGTAAAATACAAAAACTGGAGCAAAAATGGATTATTAAAGTGAATCAAAGTAACAACTGGCTGGAAAAGTACACAGGTAGATTATCTATGATTCATGAGCCTGTAGCATTTTTAAAATGCCATTAGCCAGGTGATGACTATAAGGAGATGATAGTAAATCCCCAAAGTTTCCTCAATTTTATAACTTTTCACTGTAAATCCCTGAATTAACACAGCTCTTTGGAGATCTGAACGCTGCATTCACTCTCCTCTGAGCTGGGGCTGGAGCAGAGCCCTCTCGAGTTCCTGCCCAGCCTGAATGACTCTAGAACCAGTGTCACTTGCTCAAAAATAATACATTGTCTCTCTCAGGAATGAAAAAATATGCAGCAGAAAAGAACTTTGGAGATGGCTCCCACAATAAACACTGAATGTGGACATTAGAACTGAAGAGTTCCCGGATAGATCAAAATCTCGAATATATTGATCGAGGGTGCACTTAATTGAGATGATATAAAAGGAATTCACTGTCATTTGGCCTGTGGGGAGGTAACCTGGTGAAGAATGAAGTTCAGGTCTGGTTTTCATCGAGTCAGCTTGGGGGCAGCAAGAAGAGCCAAGCAGCAGCTGCCCACCTCCTGTGCAGGGTTTTGCAGGGGCAGGAGAGGTTGGGGGTTACCTGCTGGGGAAGACAACGTGCCAGGTGGGCAGTGTGAACCCTTCTTAGAGATGGACTGTGAAAACCCATTGTTCATTTCCTAACAGCTCAAAGTGTGAACTTGTCCTGCAGGAATTCCCCAGCTGAGGGATGGATTTGCAGTCAAAGGCTTTAACACATCTCGGAAGAGATTAAAAAATTCAGATGCAGATGGCGTGGCTTACAAACAAAACTGACAATGTGCAGCCTTAACTGAGCCCACACTCCTGAGCTGTGAGGTTTGGTCTCTAGGTGAGCACTAGAAAATGGATACCTTAAACTGTAGAATGAGTTCTATAGAGAGAAGAGTGAGAAAATATTCTAAATTTTCAGGAACTGACAGGAATTCCTGGTGGAAATCAAACTGTATTTTTTCCATTGACTTCAACAGGAAAAAGACATTTCACCTTGAGATTGTAAAGAATTGGTCTGGGGGAAAAGTTCCAGTAGGATATTAAAGAGTGAAGCTAAAACTTTCTTGATAAAAGGACTGGAATCCACACATTTCTTATGATCACAAAAACCTAATTTTTTTTGTTTGTTTATTTCCAGCTGTCTAAACAATTCAGTTTAACATCACTATATAAGAATTGGATTTCTTCTGGGTAGAAACTATGTTTTTAAAATGTAAAGATAGGCACATAGTACGGTTAATATGATGTAAGCTGGAGCCTGAATTTGCAGTAATTTAGCTCATCTGTGGTAAGTGCCTGTGGGGAGACTTGTACATGGTTATAAATGTGTGGTAATTTGAGGTTGCCTATCCCTCTTCTGAATTCCCCCTTTTGGAAGTAAATGATCTTACACTTACTGATGGGTGAGAAGGTGTACAGTTATTACTAAGTAGCCAAACACTTGTGGCAGCTTGTTTGCACGTCTTTAAGATCAGCTAATTACAGCAGGGAAAAAAAAGAAAACGAAGTTATTAGAGCCATAACAAAGCACTTGAAATTATGAAAAGAAAAATGGTTTTATTTATTGAAATTTAATCTTTTACAGATTTCTAGCCATGCAAATATCCAAGATTTTTTTGCCATTCTTCCTGATTGACTAGATATTATTCACAGGTATTATTCAAATTTCAGTACTTCTAATCTAGAAAACCTAGTGCCACTCCAGAGTAAATAATACTTTTTACTTCTGCTCTTTCTCACAGCTGACTCAAGTGAGGCTTTTTTTGTTTTAGACTATAAAAACTTTTACATGATTTTGAACTCAAAGACTAACTTCTATTTATCTTTCTGATCTGAAACCATTTACCCTTCTGCAGAAGAGATGGAGGTCTATATATATACACCATGATAAAGAGTGGCAGACTGCATTTGCAAGATATGAATGTCATCATTGGTGAAAAATTAGGTTTAGTTGTCTGTTGACCAGCCCCAATCTAAAGAAGTGTTCAGGATTTCAGGCAGGAAAATGCACCAGTACCAAAGAACAACATCCCTACTGGAACCTCACAGGATCTGTGTTCCAAACCAGCAGGTAACGAGTTGGGATCTCCTTACTATGGATGTTATGGGACCAAAATTTTACATGGATTCAAGAGGAGACCTGGAAATGACAGTGCTGCCTTGCAAGCCTGAGTCTCCAAAGCCTCCAGGCCCCTTCCTCTCCCTTTCAGTAGATCAAACCCTAAGAGCCAGGAGAGAAACAAAAAACAGAAAAAAGGAAGTTTGAGGATTCATATGACTTGAAAATTCCTGAATTCAGTTTTCACAATGAAACACCAAACATTATACCATTTATTTTCACAACAGTTGTTCTGTACTCTGCCTCCAGTAACAAAAATTGTTGACTAACTTTACCGGAAATCTCCTCTAATTAAAAGTGGCCACAGAGTTAGCCTCTCATACAAACATGAAATTAGAAGTGTCCACAGGGTTGCATACAAATCAGAATCCACGGTTGCCAGCCAAACCACACGCTGTAGATGTGGCTTTGTAGGAAGAACCCAAGAATTTTCATTCCAAAACCACAGGTACCTACTCCTATCTTGTTTGGCTCCAGCAGTAATAAAGCTGACAGCTTGCATGGGAACCAGCAACTCTATGGCCACACTGTGGAAGACATCTAAAGTGCTGCTCTTAGTGAACAGCCAGCCTTGCCACACACAAGACAAGGTGTCCCTTGAGGAATTTAAAATTGCTGATAATTTCTATCTTCTTCTCTAGGAACAGCTCACATACATGTTTCCCAGGTTTCTGCTCCACTTGTGCAGAGTTAAAGAGAAGGGGAGAGCAAGTTCAGGATGAGGTATGGCCTCCTGACTTCATGAGTTTCTTCTTTTATTTTTTCTTTTCAAAAAAACTAGAGAAGGAGGTTGGAGAACAGGCAAAACTACATCTGGCATCATTTTGTCTGAGCAAACTTTCCACAAGAGCGAGTGAAGTACCTCCAAAGCTGGGGGAAAAGTGCTCCACCTCCTGCACACCCACCAGGCTTATCGGATCAGTCATGCTGCAGGAACCTGCCTTGAAGTTCTTGGCCTCACAAGGATCCTGAACACACACTGGTATCAGGTTCTTTCCCAGTGTTTCCAAAACACCAGGAGAGGACTGATTCCTTATTCCTTTTCAAGTTGCTCCTAAAGAGGTGCAAAGCTCAGTTTGAATGCCTCACTCCCATAACCAAACAGCTGAAGATGTCTCACATCTCCCCTGCTCTGCACACAGAGTTTTGAGGATGAGCAGTGATGTCTCCTGAACATCAGAGATCACAGACAGCAGAAACAAAACAGCATGTCTTGTGGGGAAATAAACATTTCGTAATTGCTAATGTTTCCTTTTGGATAAGTGAAAAGCCTGAACACATTAAAAAAAAAAGAATAAAAAGATTTAATTTCTAGTTTAAATACAGCTGCAGTAATTCTTATACACCACACAGCTGTTCAGAGGCCTGGCAGCTGTCCATATCTTATGTGTCCTATCATGTATTTTCCAGTATTGTCCTCTTGACACATAAAGACTGTCTTTAACTATTGGAAAAGACAGTAGTCCTTGAGTTAAACACATTTTTGTCTTATCACTGCTGGCTTTTGCACTCACTGAGCCTCTTCACCCACCTCCCATGACCATGGTCTTGTTAGAGAGGAGAATCATTTGAGTTTTTTATTCCTTTCTTTGACATAATCTCCATACTGGTGGCTGACCCCAAATTGTATACTTGTTTGTTAGACACAAACCAAAATCATAGCTAACACACTTTCATATTGTGCAAATAACTGGGATGAAATTGTTTTGACCAAAACACCAACAGATGTGCCAGCCCCACCGGAGGTGCAGAGTGGGAAGGGTGGCTAACAAGTTTTCCTGCCAGCACATGATGTCATTCTGAATTCATTTCTTAGAGAACAGAAGTTCTGTTTTTATAGATAAAACAAGAATAAAGACCATCTTACCCCATACCATGAGTATTTTTGTAAATAAGCTTCTCAATTTTTCTTGCTTACTTTTGTTCCAAGTGAAAATGGATGTGCTTGAAATGCTGTTGCTCAGACTGCAGAGAAAATGCACTATAATATTCAGCTAAAGAGGATGTGCAGCTCTGGGAAAGGTTTCCTCAACTCTGGCTTCCCACATCTTCCAAAGTACAAGATACAAAGGCCTCATGAGGAGCTTCTGCAAGGAGGGCGACATTTTCCTCTTACAGCTGGGGAAACTGAGGCTGGAGACAAAAAGCTCTCCATGCTCATGCCTCGTGGCATTCCCCCAGTAGCTTTATAGGGGCACTCCAGAGAAAGATAAAAGCACAGGGAAGGGGCACATGGCTGTGGGTAACCTGTGCCTCCTTGGCCAGGATTAGACAGTCCTGGTTCAGCTGGTGTCTTGTTACCTTTACAAGGCTCTGGGTTGGGGCCAGCTCGTGTCCAGCCAGCTCAGAGTACAACCACAGAAGTGTGGTGTTTTCACCTGTCTTTGTAGGTGCTGCTTATCTCCTCTGTTATTATGAAATATAAAAAGTACCTTAAAAGAACATTCAGGTTTAGCAACAGACAAGCCAAGCTTTGCCTCCTTCACACATGGCACTGAATCTATTTTTCCACCGTGCTGTTGTCTTTTTTCTTTTTTTAAAACCATAGATTAGCTTCTGTATCACTTGCTAGCCCCACCTTGCCTCCTCCCATATTTGTATATTCTAGCATATCAAAGCAAGATGTTTTTACATGATAAGCTCTCTTCTCTCCATGCAGCTTGGGTAAACAGTTTTCCCAGAAATGTTTCACTCACTGCTGGGTTACATACGTCACCTGTAGTTTGTAGTTGAAGCGCAGTTTTTACTGGGTAACTACTGTACAAAAGGCATTCCCTGGATCTATTTGCCCTTAATCTGGGAAGCAGTAAGAACAACCAGAAGTTAATATTCCTGTGTACCTAAAGGTACAGAAAAAATATTAGTTTAGAGACAATATGTTATCGTGTTTTATAGTACATGTGCCCTTTTTAGCTATTCACTCCTGGGCACGGGGAGGTTCATTTTTAACCTTAATTTTGAGCCCAGTACATTTTGGCATATGAAAGTATGTAGCACTGAAGTCTGTTTACAGAGTTATTAATTTCCTGGATTATTTTTTTTTTAATTGAAAGAAAAGAGGAGGCCCTCTGGAGCCAGCAGGTGAGCAGCTCATTGCAGGTACCAGCTCTTCATCCTCTCTCAGATGAATATTACATATTGAACAACAAAAATACCTTTTGGACAGACTTTATGCTTGGATTTTCAAATGCTAACAGGATGGTAAATTGGAAGAATTTATTTCTAGAAAAAAGCTGCACAATTCTCTCAGCCAAAAGCTAACTTTAAACACTCCCAAGTTTGAGACTTGTCAGCCCTGTTTTCCCTCAGGTCTCCCCAATTTCTCCAGGTTTTTATAGAAAGGGAATTATGACAGCTTCTGCAAGAGCAATGGAGCTGGGATTAACCTGATGGCATCTTTCAACTGCATCTTATTCACACTAGTACATTTGCAATTTCTATGGTATCATAGGGAAGATGTTTGGTTTTCTTTTTCCTTTTTTCAAAACTGGGAAGAATTTTTGGTCAAATTTTCAAAAAAGTCCACACCAAAATGTCACTGTCCCAAAATATGTTGCAGCAATGCTTTTGCAGTCTCACCTAGAGGTCATTCCTCCAGTTTCCCTCTTGAATTTTTCCTGACAGAGACCAGCATATCTCTTGCTCCAGATTTTCCTTCGTGTTACTTCACAGGCTTCTGCAACGTCCTTGTCTTTTCCCTGGTGCTCCCAGCCTCCACTTACTCATAGGCACTCAGCATGTCTCCCTTTAGCTATACATATTCAGTTCTTTTAATCTTTTATCATAAATCAATCATTCCAGTGCTTAATCATATGCTCTCTTTCCCCTGGAACACTCTCCTGCTCCTCTCCCTTTCTCCAAACACTGTTACATGCCCAGAATCAAACTCATTTTTCTAATTGCAGGACCAAAGAGACTAACCAAAGCAAGACAGTCATCTTTTCAGTAAATATGATGAAAGTCAACTCAACTGATAGGATTTGTGCATCACCACTGCCGTTGGTACCTGTGAGTCAGATGATCATTTTGTGTAAGTTCCTTAAAAATAGAGATTCAAGAAAGTCACCTGCATGGAGCCAAGGGTGGCAAATTCTGGTGTTTCATTTCAGGCATGGACTGACCCATGGGACCCAAAACCTCAGAGAGAATGTGAGAATTCAGATCAAATGTGGGCTCCATAGCTCACAAGATTCACTTTCATTTGAGATATTCAGCCTTATAGCTCTTCTAGAGAAGTCAAAATCTTCACAGATCCCCAATTCAAGCACCTTCCCAATTCCACTAAACTGTCTGACTGATCAGGCTGGAAATCATCCATAGGAATGTAGGCCACAAAGCTTTCTCTTTGAACCATAAATTCATCACCAAAAAAAGGAGACATAGAAAAAGAATGAGAGAGAATAAAGAAGAGTCTAGGGGTAAATAAGATACTGGAAAGGTTGAAATTTTTAATTGTTTGTATTGGCCTGAAGGGGACAGGGAAAGAAATAAAGGACCTAGTTTGGATGCTAGACTTTTTCCTGTCCCTGAAGAAGAAATCCTTCTTTTCCCATTCTTATTTGTGAGGAATAAAAGAGCAACTCATGAGTGCCACGGAGCTGTTCAAACTTCGTCCCTGAAGGAGAACAGAAATGACTGTGAGTTCATCAGCTCTCCTGGAGGGATTGAGCAGGCTCTGGGCACAGGACAGTGCTCCTGAGCATGCTGGGGTTGCTTGGGCTGTCCCAGGTACAGGCACAAGGCAAAGGCAGCCTTTACAAACACAGGTGAAGGAGACCAGGTAGACACAGGTGAATATGGGAACAGACAAAGCCTGACAGGGGAGCTACTCCTAGTGGCTCATGTAAGCAAAACATTTTCACCCCCTTCAAAGGCAAACAGGAGCCAGGATACTCTGTTTATAATTTGGGGGATTTTTGAAATCATAAGTCTTTCATTGTAAAATGCCTAAAGCCCTCAGTCACAGCAATCAAGCCCTGCAATATCCGGTGTCATGTAAAGAAGTACCTTCTGTATTGTAACAAACATCATCAAAGGGCTTAAATCTAAATCATGTTAGTCAGAAGAATGTACTGATGATGTTTCTGATGAGTACATTTCCTTATCAGAAAGTCTGTGTTTCTTGCTCCTGTAATGATCTTCAATGGTCAATGTGAAAAAGCATCCCTAAATGCCAAAGTACTCAAATATGTACTTACATTTTCAGCCTGCTGGTGTCCTTGGACCCAGGTGATTTTACCCACATGCTGTGGTGGTGCTGCTTCTCAGGTGTGTCCTTGAGGTACTGGTGACAGTTGTGACAACCCTTAAGGGCACTTCATTCCCCTCATGGGTGGGTTGTCACAACAGTCTACAAACATTTGGCACAATCAACTTTTTTGGCAGATTCTTTTTGCAAATATGCACAAAATATTTCTGGAAGTACTCTTCTGGTCAACATCTTTTTATGACCAAGTACTATGGGCAGAAGAACCCCACAACACTTTTCTTACAATATAAGATGGGTGTTAATTAAGCTGCAGTTAATTGTACCTTCATTAGCTTGCACACACAGTGGTGAGATCCAGCCTGTTAATGTCTGATAGAGGCTGGAGGCAAGGGACAAACTCTTACCTCATTTTGGCCATATATAATCCACTGCAGATACAAAACAGAGCCTGAGCACTTGAGGCAGCCCCACTAAATTGGAATTTCAGGCAGAAGAAAGTTTGCAATAGATTGAAAGTTCTGCACTGTCACCAGGGTGTTTTTCATGGTAAACACTGAAACATAAAACAGAGAGAAGCCACTTTATGCTTCTGCATATGGTGAAGTTTCAGTGCAGTACTAAGAGCCCAGCCTCAAGGACAGCAAATCCTGAAATCTTGTCTTGCTCATTTCAATCCTTAAAAGACCTTCAAGCTGCACACTTTGTCTGGAGTCAAATCTTAGAGGGTTTGGCATGGTGCTGTGCAGCTGTGGACTGTTAAACTGCTACTTCATCACACATTGTGTGTTCAGAGGTGCTGTGCTCCACCAGATCCACCATCCCCAACCTGGCAAGGTGTGGCCACCAGTAGTGACTGAGATTGAAGGGAAATGATGAGAAAGCTCCGAGAATAACAAAAAAAAAAGAGCATAAATCTGCAGCAGCCTGTTTTTCTCCTGTAAATACCAAGGGAAAAATTGAAACTAGCTTCTTGGGAGAATTAAAAAATCTGAATAAAGAAATGATCTCTGCCAATGTCTGTCACTTGACAGATGGCATCCTAAGGAATTTAACACCTACCTGTGACTTGCACAGAGTTATCTCAGGTCTGTGAGAGAGCCTTGGACGAATATTTTCTGCCTGTTCCACTGAGATTTAGAAAGTATATTTGGGTTTACAAGACACTAGTATGCTCTGAGAATAATCTCTGCAAAGATTACATATTTTGGGGAAGATCTGGCAGACTTTCAGGCAGTTTTTAAGATCTCTTGTATATGCAAAGGGAGCTTTGATTTCATGATTAGGATAGATTTATAGCAGCACTAGCACTTATTTAAATATTATGAAAAGGAGGGAAAAACCCCCAAATTTTAGATTGCATTAAACTGAAAAGACATCCCTTAATGCTGTTAAGAGAGCTGATTTTTCTCTTTCAGTATTTGTGGGTATTCAGGGGGGGTTTTAGACATAATACACATTTAAAGAATGAGAAGGAAATATATCTCACCTTTTAATGAGCCTTGTAAATATAATATAATTTTTAGGGTTATTGCATTTATAGAAAGAAATTACATTACTTCTGTTCCAAAACCTGTTTGAACTTTTTGTCTACATATCAGCCCATTGTGTTCTTCCACAGGTGAGGACTGAAGCCTTTACTAAAGACAAGATTTTGGTATTACAATGTTCAGCAATTCAATTTATAGCCATGCTACTCTCATTAAACTGGCAAAAGAAATCAGATTAAGCTCTAAGTAGTCATTATCAAATAAAACTAGTTTTAAAATAGAATATTCAGTCATCCTGAGATTAGATTTTAAGATAAGTGCTTGGTTCTTAGGTGTTATGATAGGTTTCTACTCTCAGTAATTACTGATTTTGTATGTAAAACTGTAAAGTTTAAGAGAAAATACTGACCCATCTTCACCGAGAGGAATAAAAGTCACTTAGATATGGGAATATTCATAGGAGAGCTGTAAAAAGATGAAAAGAACTTTTTCCTGGCATTATCTGAAAGTTTGATTTTTTTAAACTTTGCCTTAAAGTATATTGCTTCAGGTATGTTGTGTGTATGGCCATTAATTGTTGTTTTCTGTAAGCAATTCTATTTCAGTAAATAAAACACACATTTGTGTAAAGTTCAAGCGAGATATGATGCAGATCTTCCAAAATGTGTCCCTTCTCAGCCACTCAGATGTCATTGTCCAAGCCCTCTGTTTTACTCTCAGAGTACATGTGAGAACTAGGAAACATGCAAGCATTTTTTTTAAAGATGATGTGCAATTAATATGTTAATTGAGAATTTGTGGTGGAGTTAATTCCCAGCAAGGCTGATGGAAACCAGATTGCGTCTGATGCCCAGATGGATGGAAACTTCTCAGCTGATTGTAAAGGTAAATGTTTTATGCAGAGAAGACTCAGTATCATGTTTGAGTGTTCAAAGATGCATTCTCCTGCTGCAAGGAGAATCCTTTTTTAAGCTTATTAAAATTTTGTACCAAAGCTACTTTTGAATCAGAAGTGGATTTTCAAGTAAATTTTTCATGCCGAGTTATTTTTTTCAGAAAGTAGCAAGAGTTAAAATCTTCTGTTAAAACATAGATGTTTTCCCTGTAGCCACATGTCTCTGGTCTAATCAGCTGCCCTGTTAGAAACATGTTCTTGCACAACATGGCCCATCTCAGCTTTGAAAATCGAGCAGGAAACTCTGAAAATGTCAATTAAATGTCCAGGACCAGACAAACCACCATGAGGGCTATGTGGTATATGCCTATGTGGTGTACATCTCCACCAATGGGACATCTGATTGTAATTTATTTAATGAAAACTAATTTTCTACCAAAGTGGAAAGTTTCAGGAGCTATTGTCTTTTTATTTTTTTTTTTGCTAGAAAATGAACCCCTCAAAGCCTGAGTTTTATGGGCAAAAGCACAGAGAAACTGAAAGGAGAATAGACTAATGACTTTTAAATTTCCACCACAAATGAAAATGTTTTTATCTTTAGGGAATATCCAGTTAAAATAAAACATAAATAAATATTCATAATGTTTCCCTATGTAGATGTAGCGATGTATCACATTTTTCATTACTCCAATTTTAGATGTAAAACAAAAAACCCCTTTTGCTTTTTTTGAAACATACTCAGCCTGCTAACACTGCCAGGAAAGCAAAGTTAATAAGCCAATTTGTTTCCTTTTCAAGCAGACATCCTTGTGTTTTATCTCGAGCTGCTTTTCAAGCTACAGAGAAAGCACCTGTAAACATGTGTTGCAGAACTACCTCATTATCCTCATTCAAACCCTGTGCAAGCACCATTAGTCAGGTACTGTTTTCAAGCAGATGCATTTCTGAACTTAGTACACCTTTTCCCAGTAGATGATTCACTCCTCCAGAGTGACTCTGTTTTGTAGCTCCTGCCCATCTTGGTGCTCCCTCACATGCACACTGAGCAATGGATGTGAAGTCCTAAGAAGTAAGTGGAGGGCAGATATACATACAGACTGATAGTATATAATTTCTTCATTTTTTATGAATTAAACTACTGAGTTCCATTTCTTAAGGTTGTAGGGGGATTGGTGCACAGACACAGGAGCTATCAGGGGGCTTTGATTCTTTTGATTTTCTTCAGTTTCAGTGGGAGAAGTGGTCTTCAGTTCTTTTTAACCTTGTTTTGTTCCATGAATCTATATGGTGTTTTACCTTTATTTCCCCAGATGATTAAACAAATTCCTGTAAATTTAGATCTTCTGAGTCACTCAAATAGATACACTCATTTTAAGGCAACATGTGAAACCCAAGAGCTTCCAGGACACCCCAATGAGAACTCAAAGGTATCCTGACTGCAGGGCCTGCAATGCTGCTTAATCTTTAACATTCCAGCACTTAAAAACACTTAAAAATGTTCTTTTCCACTGTATGCTGAGTAAGGCTTGTAGCAAATCTATACCTTGACTTAGGCTTTTACAATTCTGTTTGTCATCATATTTGGTCAGCTCTGTTTTCCTTTAGCAATGACAAGGGAAAATGACAGTCAAGCATGTCTCAAAATAAAGCAGGAATTAAAAATAATGGCTCACCACATCTCTCCTTGACCACATTTTGATTCCAGGTGGCAAGATGACTTTAGGCAGAGCAATTTTATATCAGTAAAAGGTGTGTAGTTTATATTGAAAGGGAGTCTAGGAAAGGGAATAGCAGGGAAGTTTTGATGAGGAATAGAATATGAAGAACAGAGCATATCAAATATACTGAAATCCCAGTAACTTCAGTGGGCAAGCAAACACAGGGGAGACAAGGTTTGAGTTCATAGCTATTCACAGCAGAATCAGACTGATAGTTCTTTGGGGTCTCTGAGCTCTCAGTATGGATGACCAGTGAGAGGAAAATAGTCCCCTGGCTGATAAAGCTGTGAGAAGAAGAGAAGAGTGAAGTCACTGCAGGTTTTATGGAGCTGTAGGGACAGCTGGACAGCAAGTTCCTCGTCCTGTTGGCAGGTGACTCTCTCCCCACCTCAAAGAGACAGAGTTATTCTGCATTAGGGAGATCCAGTGCTGTAGTCTTTAAATCAGCTGAAAAGCTTCACTTTTACAAGATGACAGTTTAAGAGGCATCTCCTTTTCTTACTTTCTATTTACTGGAACAAGACAGGCTATAAACATGGGACGTGGTGCAGCTCAGGGCCAAGGTACGGGTCCGTCTTGGCTCTCTGGATATAAATACAGGTGAGTCACTGGATGTGCCCGTACACACCTTGAAAGAAAAATACCTGAAGTGATCACTGACTGCCAGGAAACTGTGCCAAATTGTTGGCAATGTCCTTTGCTCCTCCTTGGCTCATCTTCATTCATGAGGGCTGAGCCAAGTCAGAATCTGCCCTTTGGCTCCTTCCATTGGCTGCCTCCTCGCTGCCATGTACACAAGTTCTAATGAACGGTTGTGTACGCCCATGTACGTACACACACAAACACCACTTTTCCACAGATTGTAGCAGCACTTGCCATGCCTTTAGTGGCTCTTCCTTCAAAAGGTGTGTGGTGAATGTTATTTATGCTCATGACAGCCTGCACAGAAGTTTCTGTGCTTTACAGGATTTTGCTTCAGCGTTTTGCTTACTTGCTGCGTGGAAGCCCTCTTGGTATTATCCTAATTTGCTTAGATAAAAGAGGAGTCAAGGAAAGAATTTCTGTAGGCAATTTAAATAAATACTTCCTTTCAGAGTTAAATTTGTGGAAACTTTGAATTTGTGAATTTAGAGTGAAAACTTCCTTTTTTTGTGAAATTTGAAATTTATCACTGTGCATAAATGCAATCTAATGATTCAGTTCAGATGTACTTAAGGATGTGAAAGCATTTAAAAACTCCTATTAATTCAGTGGTCTTGTTATAGATCCTCATGGACATATCTGAGAACTGAATTTGGTTTGCAAACCAAAAGAATCCTAAAGTGCCTCTTTTTCTCTTTGCTGATGGTGTGCACAGTGCACGGTATTTTTACACTGTAGTGGGATGAAAGATATTTTCAAAGACGCTCTCGCAATAATAACGTGAGGGTTTAACTGGGAAATGCTCCACTTTTCAAAAAAAATTTTCCTCCTCTATGCGAGCTCTTTGCCAAAGGGTGTACATGTTACTGTTGCAGCCAAAATTACTGTTATAGCCAAGGGATGTACACGTTTCTGTGTAAAGGCGTTGCCAAAGGGTGTGCGAGTTCCAGTTCAAAGTTACAGTTGGAGGGGCATTCCTGCCTTCAACGTTTGTGATCTGCTTATCCAGTCAATTAAACGCGGTTTATTTTCAGATGGCTGAGGGGATTGCTCATGTGATGCAGAGGCTATTGCTATGGGAGCCCTTGAAAACAAGTTCCCTTTTAACTTTTTGCTGTTATGCAAGGTATTACTGGTACTCATGGTATTCCCCATTCCTTGTACAATACGTGCTTCTACAAAGAATAGCTTACCTCCAATTAATGATGGTAAAAGTGCTCCATTTTTTTTCTCTAAGGGTGCCAAATAAAATGCCAGTCTGCCCCAGGTCATGCATGGCTGTTCAGCAGGCTGCTGTGTGCAGCTGTAGTTACATTTTGCATGGTTTTGAATTAATGGCAATAGCTCAAGAAACAGATATGGTTGGCAGACTGAATTCTTCAGTGTAAAATGCCAGGAGAAAGTGGGGTCAAAGCCACAGCAAACAAAATGCAAGAAATTATAGAGAACAGCTCAAAAAAGTAACACAAGAGAACAGAACTGGTTGAAAATGTAAAGTGAATCCTCCATAGATTCTGGCCAGTGCCATGGGAAATCTGATGGCACTGATCTGCCAGGTGTGAGCTCTCTCTCATGCAATAATTTCTTAGCTTAATCCTCTGCTGTTGTATCAGAGGTCCTCACCACTGTCAAGGGGTTGTTTCCTCCACTGTTGTTGTTGATCCTAAGCAGATGTTCCCATGCTAGAACCCTGGCCATGGTTCTTCTGTTCTATTTTGCATTAGGAGCTGAAGTTGAACTAAAACTGCCATGGATATTGGCCACCAAATCTCTGAGCATACAGAGAGACCAGGGTGTTTCCTTCATGAGGAAGAAGTCTTTTGTTCACCTTTGCCTTCAGAGATTTAAGGAACTAACACTGGCCTTTAGACACATACAGCAGTGCTAGTTCTTCAATATATCAGAACTAAAGAAAGATGTCTAATCTTTCTGAAACAGAGATGAAAACATTGCCCTCTTGAGATGCTTGTTTTCCTTCGTAGACTAGAGCATTTGCCAGGATTAAATGAGACTAGATCAGGTCTAACTTCTACATATTAAAAGTAAGATGAGATAAATCTCTTTGTCTCACCACTGATTCACACCAAAAATAAGGCAGTTCAAAGAAAGACAAACAAGATGAGTAGGAGCAAGGAACACTTTTGTTTGATATGTGTGTGATGAGAAATTAATTTAGAGGGAAAGTAGGCAAAGAATAACATGATAGGGCTGTTGACTAGCAGACTGGAAGAGACAAAATTAATACAGATACCTACTCCATTCCAATCAGGAGGAAAGGAGGATTGGATGGAACAAGCTTGAATACGGACAAGGGAACTCCTTTCCTCCATATTGCAGAATCATCCCATAGCCATGACAGAGCAAGACCCCAACAGTTTCAAAGGACTTGGAAAAAAAATCCAGGTATATCAAGACATGGAGGATACCAGCAGTTGCTTTAGTTAGTGAGAAAATGCAATTACTTTCTCACACAGGCATAAAGGGTTACACTCTTCTTGCATGATATGTACAGATTGGTGCAAATTGAACTGCTGACCTTGTCATTAGTCATTATATGAGAAACCTAAAAGAGATTGTACATTTGCCCCAAGCCAATGTTGGTTTCTGGATGCACAGCCATTTTTACCTAATGCTTGTAAACAAGCCAAAACTTGCATGCATAGAAATTATATTTTTCTTTACAAATTTGTTTAGAATTTGCTCCTTATGTTGCATGTAAAAAGTAACATTGATTTTATTTAATGAAATGAAATCACTTCTAACTTTCTCTTTTATGTCTTCCACATTTACAAGATGTTTCTTCTGGCAATATCAGTCAACTTTCTTTACCTTGCTCTTTGTTCCCACATTGCCAATATTTCTGTGCTTCTGACTTCTGCACATATCCTCAGGAGTTTTTTTGATGATACTGTGAACAGGAGACCCTGGATGTTTACCAACTCCTTACTTATTTATTATACCTGGCTCACTTCCTAGGACACAGTGAAAACAGTGTCTGTTCTTGTTGATTGCTAAACAAACCTTGTAAGGAAACAGTCCTCCAGTATGTCTAGGAACATTGCTTCTTCCCCTGGGACCCCATCACTGTCATCAAGAGCAGCACCTGGAAAATAGTGGCTGTCTGAGCTTTTGTACAAACCTTGCTACCTGCACACTTATCCATGTTTTCCAGCAGTATGCAAAGGGATGTGTGTCCTGCTTTCTTGTTGTCTTCAGTACTTACTGAGTTACACCTCAAAATCTGTGACCTTGCCAAATTGCCAAATATAATTTACTGAGACATTCTCTTCTACATTTAATCCAAAAACACATAGCTTTGATTAACCCATCACGGTATGGAAAATCCAAGACCAGAAGGAAGGTTTGTGTTCCTCAAAGAATCTGGGATTCTGCTGCTTCTCTCTCTGTAGTATGTCCAGCATTTTATGGGGCTGAAATTTTCAGCATTGCCCTAGAGATTTGGATACTCATGTTCCCTTAAAACATCATCCTAAACATGTCCAAAAGAATGCTCATACAGAAATGAGTCTCTTGCCTCATCTCTGACTGACCTGCTCTATAAGTGCTTATGAAACATTAAAACTACATTATTCCAAATGCATCTCCATGATGGTGCTGCCTTTAATATTGGTCATAGTGAATCTCCAGCAACAGGAGTTTGCATCTCCTTTTACATCTGCCAGGACATTTGTGTTTTGTCATCTTTTTTCTTCTGATCTGCCTCAATTTTAATGCAGTGATGTTTCTCCCAGAGCCCTACCACTGTTTTAGAACTGAACAATATCTGAAAAGGAGCAGTCAATATTTTAGTTCTGAAGGGCTTTTTAAGCAGCTGGAAACCTTGGCTGTCAACCTGCTAAACAGCAGTTTATATATTTCTCCTTTGCACCACAGTCTCTGGGGTTTGTCCATGTAAATGTGAAACTGTCCAACTACTGGAAGTCTTTTGTTGGAAACAGTGCTGGCAAAGCAGAGAAAAGCAAAGAAGAAAGACAACAGAGGTGAAAGATATAAAAAAATGAAATTTGCCTCTGAACTGCTGATGATATTTCTGAATGGTATTATTTTTAAATATGATAAGTGCCATTTTTCCCTGGAGGGGCTTGACTTCTCTCAGTACTTGAGTGCACGTTGTGATCAAGGAGTTGACCAGAGTCCCAGTTCCAGGCTCTGACTTCTTGGTCTGTATCCCAAAGGGTCTCCTGCCATAACCTCTATTTCTGGAACCCCCAGCAAAATGTGGGAAGCTCTCCTGAGTGCATTCCTGAGCTGAAGGGGACTTTCACCACACCTTTGTACCCACCTCACACCACAACCAAGAGATGTTGCATTTCTCCTTGTCATGCAGGAGCCCAGGGCACAGCCAGACAGAGGGACCTGCCGAGCCTCCTTCAGTGGTTCCACACAAACCCACTCACTGCCCACTCCACAGGACTCTAGAAGCCCAATTTTATCACCTGACAAATTTCCATGACTTTTCACTTCAGTGAGTGCAGCAGGAAAAGGAGATCACTTGCACTCAGATTCCTGGGACTCTGACACATGTCCCACAGACTGTGACACACATCCCATTGTTTGATTCCCAACGTGATGGGGAATTGTGTGTAACACTGCAGCAAGTTTGTTCTTGCTCTGAGCCTGCAGATGCTGAGTCCAACACAAGAGGTTACACACAGCTTTAGTAACTATAACTCTCTGGTTTTTTCTGCCACACTGAGTGCATATAAAGGCAAATATGGAGAGCAGATAAACATCCATGTGGGACACGGGAGGTAAAGTCAGCCCAAGTGTGAAACAGATAATGCTGCTTACCTCATCTGTATCAGCCTAGCAGAGCATCCACTTCTGCCTTCACTGCCAAGGAGCAGGAAGGCACCTCCTTAGCAGACACTTCCAATCTGCTTTGCAATAGAAGTGTTGTAGCCCAACCCAAAATGCCCTTAGCTAAGTGTGGTTGGTGAGTAGGGATTTGCTGGATGGGACAGGGCAGGGACACAGCTAAGCCCAGGTGAGCCAAGCACTGTGTGTACTGGGAGTCAGCCATTAGCACCCTCAAAGCAGATTAGGAGTCCTTCCACTGATCAGCACAGACTCCTTGATGCACTGCATGCTTCTCTTGCCTTTAGAGCATCTGCTACTGGCCACAAGGACCTCACCCTCACCATCCTCCTTTAATTTGAACAAACATTGTCCTGGTGATCTTTCTCTTCTGAATGATCACCCTGCTTGTACAACAAAGCTGATCCTGCCAGAGAGCTCAAAAGTAATTTCAAAACTGTTGAAAACAGTCGTGTTTTGCAGGTACTCTGGGCCAAATCACTCAGCCTGACCTAACTTGTGTAAATCAATGGCCCAAAACTCTACATCCTTGGGCCTTTCCAGGCTTGTACTGGAATTTTCACAGCCCCAGATCTACCAGTGTTCAAGCAAGAACAGTGGAAAAGCAAGCTTTTGGCCTCCCTCTTTATCTTTTGAGGAAGTTAACCACAATAGAAGTTAGTTATTTATACAATACTTTGAGTTGGTCTAGAGGAAAACAAAAATCAATCACACAGCTGTTTTGGGCTGTTTTTTTTCTCTCTTGCTCTGATGCACAAATTAAGCCACTGATTAATCAAACAGTTAATTGACAAGGACCCTGATTTATGTCGAGTAAAGTTACAGCATGCAAATATTTGCATAGTGTTGGATGTAGATTTAAACACAGACTCCATAAGTATTTTTTTTAACCATGAATATTTCTTGAGGATAATCCAAGAGCAAAACTCAAGCTCTTCCTCCTTCCTGGTGATTTGAATGGATGAATTGTGGCAAGAGTCACACTATTTGTGTTAAAACCTTAATCTGAAAAATAACTCTCAGGATGATTTTTAAAAGCACAAAGGGCAGTAATGTGTCTTGCTCCCACTAACAATTCAACAGAGTTAGGCACTGTTTTTCAGATTACATTTTTAAAGATTTGCCTTCTTTGTCTTGAAAGCTGTGTTGACAGCAAGCTCTGTTCAGGACATTCCTCTGAGAGAAGCCAACAGGGAGTCTCAGACCTTCCAGAACAACTGAGTAACCAAAGAGCAGGGAAAGAGACTGATGTGCTGGAAGCAAGGAAAAAATAGATGTCTTAAGGTAAAATTGTCAACAGCTTGTCCATGACTCAGAATTCAAAACCTCTTTCAAAAAGTAACAGCAAAGTGACACTCACACACATATATATGCATATGTCTATATATCTGTATCTATCTATGTATGTGTATCTCATTTTGGCAACAAAAAGGTCTTCTAAGGTTATATTCCTTTGTCCAAAAAGAACCCTAGGACTGTTGTTGTTTAAGACAGTCCTTTGGAGAGATAAATCCAGTTCTCTGTCCTTTAGCATATTGTCTCATTGTGGCCCAGTGCTCTGTGCACCCTACAAAGTGATGCTTTTGAGGGGTTTTTATGAAATTTAACTATTTTTTATATCTATTATTTTAAGACTGTGTAACCCATGGATTTAAAAGATAGGCTAAATAAATATTTGAGGCTTTGCTAGAGTTTTCCAGCTGTTTTGAGGAGTTGTATCTAAATCCTGGTTTGCTAAAGCAGTGCTGGGCCCTAGCAGCAATTCTGAATCTCTGCTTCAACTTCCTTATTTATTGGATGGGAAGGAGAGCACTTTTAACTTTCTTTCCAGAGGTAAGCCATGCTGTTTGCAATGGAGCACGGTCTGTCTGGCTTTTACTAACACATGGGAGCACAATGCAAGTCCTTCCACAGCTTCTGCTAAATCCTGCAGCCCTGCAGGGCTCTGCTGGGCCCGTCTCTGTGCTGGGTAATTCTCACAGAGGGGCTCTCCGGGCTGGTGCTCCCGTGCAAACAAAGCTGCCGTGACACAAGAGCCATGCCCGCAAACAAAGCCATGCTTACCGAGTTTATCTGCGTGAATTGGTGGAGCCTGCCCGTTCCTGCCCCGTTCTTTTGGCTCAGACACCTTAATTCTGACTATATCCCTGGCTATATGCTGAGTAATCTGCTGTGAGAAATGCCTCCGAAGAGGCCCCATTATGCACGCTCTCCTACGAGGCAGCATGAAAATCCTGCCTAAATGGCCTGATGGCTGATTAAAGTCCCAGAAGTTTTTAAATGATTATTTATGCTTCTCAGCCATTATCTAGTGATTGTTGAAGCACCTTGCCGGAAGCCTTCTTTGTGGTGAGTAATGAAATAATGCAAATTGATGGGAGCTGGTGCCGAATTTTAAAGGCAAACAGGCTTCATTGGATGACAGGATCAATGTAGTCTGTGTGAGCTGTTGAAAAGGTTTGTCAACGGGTACATCAGAAACCCCTTCATGACAATCCACACAGGAGGGTGTCAGAGACCAAAAGCCTTCCTGATCTCTCTGGCTGGGAGACCTGGGAAGTGTTTCTGTAAGTATGGAAACAGAGAGGGGAAAGAAGACCCTGGAGAGTGAAGACGTGGAGGAATCCTAGAAATATGTAAAGCTTTGGCTTTAGGTAGCTGCATGTTCACTGAGTTATGGATCATCCTATCACACAGATTATACATTTTTCCAGCATCCCAAGATCACAGCAAGGGATCACACTTTGGACCTCTGGCTAGGGCCACAGAAGGACAGGATGAAGTTCAGGTTTGGTTTGTTTTCTTAGATAATTTAGGATTTAGCAGCTTGTCAACAGAATATACAAGAACCTATCAATCCTAGATTTACCATTTTGAACATGATTTTGGTCAGCTATGGTTTAAGTCATTGTTGCCAGCATGTTGTTCCAGTTTCTGGTATTTAATATGAACCAAGTCAAGCTTGAAAACCTCCAAGCTTCATGGAGCAACCATCTGATAAAAAAGAGAACAAATATAAAGAGAAAAAGTTGACAAAGACCCAACCTTCTAATGTTGTTTTCATTAAGACTGATATTAGAATCAGGGTACTCAGTGGCAGTGAAAATTCATTTTCAGGCATATTTCTGTTACCTCCATGACTTTGAAGTTATCCCTAAACATTAATGAAAATACACATGCAAGTAAAAAGTAGCATTTTCACTGTCTCAGTTTCTCTTGGAATTGAAGGTGTAAACTAAATGATTAAGGTTTTATTGGTTTCCTTCTCTGCTTTTCATTGGGCATTGTTCCTGTGAGAAAGCTCTGATTTAAAGTTGCTGCATTGCAGTATGATGTGCTCAGTAGTGACACTCAAATCCCAAATGACAGGCCAACTGAGATTCCTCCCAGCTAGGTCTCATCTAAACTAACTCTGGCAAAGGGCACCTTTTTATTTTGGAGACAGATCTAGAACTGAAATGTTAGAAAAATATTTTGATTTGTATATTTAATTATTTCTGGTGTTTAAGGCTGTAGTTCAGCCCCACTCCACTGTTTATTTTTGTGTCCAAAACATTCAATGTGAGCTCCTGAGAGCTCATTGTGGTACATAAAACTGAGCTGAGTCTGAGTCTAGCTGCCTTAGTCCATTCAGACCTGCTTCAGACCCTTCTAAAGACAGGAACCCTTTCTTTACTTGATATCCACATGCAGAGTGTCTGTGTTCCCACAGTGAGGTACTCAGGTTTGCATGGAAGTCACTCAGTTTAGAAACTTAAGCATTTCTAATTTCTAGGATCTGGAGATCCAGCACAGCATTTTAAGAATGCCTATTGTGTGCAAATGCAATTTTGCCCAAATGAAATGTAATTGTCACCACTGCCAGCTTTTGCATCGTTCTTAATGAATCACGTTTGACTTTGCTTGTTTGAAAAGGAGGAATCAGCAGCTCCAGAGATTTGTGTTAAAGAGTGCAGGGGTGTCATAGGTGGCCATGGAGTCACAGAACAGATTGCTGAATGTCCTTATATTAGGAGGCACAGGATGATGACATTCCAACCATCGATACACATCATATCTGTATAAAAATAAATGAAAAACAAAGAATCACCAACAGCTGAAGCCCTTACATTTTTTTTAAAACTGCAAATACAGTCACTCATTGTGAATTTCCATACCAGCATTAGTGTCCTTGCCCAGAAGCTTGGGAAAAGGTCTGTGGATACATATGGACTGAGGAGCTGGAGTTCACTACTCCCAGCTCCCCAAACAGCCCTAACTGCACCAAACAGAACGTGTTGGTCCCATCCTGTAGCCACACATGCAAGAACTATGGGGCCACATGACCAGGGAAAGCCAACTAACAGATGTTGAGGAAGGTGTCAATTATGGACTTTAGGCACAAGCTCATTTTTGTGGTTGGACTCCTTGGCACAGGGAAGCAGCTCCATGAGGAGGAACCCTCTGAGGACCCCTCTCTGTCTGTCCTGCCTGTTGAGACCACACACTCAGGGCCAGGAAAGGACCTCATTCCCCATGATGCCACTTCTGGTCCCTGGCTGACAAGGTGGGGAGTGAAGACAGTGCTGATATTGCTGATGTCCATGTGGCTCCACCAGGCTGCTCAGGCAGGCAGGGTGATTTCTGAGGAATGGGATGTTCATGGCACAGTGTGGAGTTTCTGATCTCCCTCGAATGCACAGCAGCACTGGAGCCCTTCCCTGTTTGCAGGGCACTTTGATTTGCTCTCTGGCCACACGAGTCCCTCTTCCTCGCTGCACCCAGAGTGTTTTATCGTGTGAAAAAAGTGCTCCATCCAAACAATGTGAATTAAAGGTAAAGCAGGTCTAGAGAATTCCTTCTTTGTAATAAGTTATCCATTAAATACCACTTGAGCTTTTCTTGTTTTAAAGCATATGTCAACATAATCTCAAATACTTTTTATAAAGTACTAGTAGTAAGTCATTAAAAATGACAAAAATGTCTTTAATCTATAAAAAATATTTTAATCAACTGAGATATCTTTTTCAACATAACAAAATAAACACAACCCAGACTAGGCTATCTAATCTTCAGCTCACAGTGGGATGACTTTACAACAGAATGTCAGAATCACCAGTTAAATTCTTTGGGTGCTTACAGCTCTCAGGAGCTTTCAGGTATGTTCTCCTCACTACTGTGGAATATCCTAGTCCTTTTTAAATATTTACAGATGTCGAATATTTATGTGTTTGCATTTCCTCAGGGGTAAATCCTTGCACTTTGTGAAAGGTGCCATGATTGAGAAATAGGAAATAACTTTTTGGTAGCCATTGATCAAAAGTAAGATAATCATTCAATAACATTTGTGAGCAGCCATTCAGAATTTTCATTTGATTATAATGGCCAGAAATCTTGGAAAAGGAAGAGGAGTTTGGAGAACAGTGAGAAACTGGTAATTATATAAAATGGAATATAGTTTGGAATAACCATATATAGCATAAACCTATAGCATTAATAATTTAAATGTAATATTTATCCATGCAGCATTCTACATAGTTGAGAAGCTACATTGAAAGGTGACCTTCTGTTTTTAAATTACTCTAATTGAAGCTGATCTGTATTTTATATGATGAGGCTATAATAAAGAGCAAGATGCAGCATAAAAGTTTATGATAATTATACACATGGATCACAATGCGTGATTGATCTCCATTCATATTTCATATTTTATTGTATGACAATTATCAAATACTTCTTTTCTGTGATCCTTATTCCCTTTCATGCTTGTTCTAATTGAGCAGAAGAGAGCTCCACAGAGGGATTTCTACCATCTAGTCATATAAATAGAGATGGAATCTGTGATGAAATATCTCTCTGTGATATTTCCCCAAGTAAATATTTGCTGAGATTTAATAATCACATTGTCTAATGATGGGCAAATTTAACTTCCACTCAGACCAGTTTTGTGAAGTAAATTTCATAGATTTATCTCTTCTCCACAAATTTAAGCTGTTTTGTGTATATCTGGCTGTCATAACCCAATGTACAATTTGATATCTACACTTGATTCTTTGCAGGAAAGCAACAGAAGACTCAGAAAAGTTGTTCTCTTGAACTGAGGGACTGCTCTGAAGCTCTCTCTTCATGCTCAAAGACACCTGGGTGATAGAATTTTGTGGCTTTGCTCCATGTGATGGTTGATCTCTGTGGCTCAGAGTGTTGGGAAGTTTGCTCATCTCTAAGTCAGGCTGTTTGTTCTACTGAGGACCAAGAGGAGCTTTAGGTGTGATACCTTCCAGGGTACAATCACTGCAGGGAAAAATGCCCTGGCTTTCACCTCCTGAGAATCTGCAGCCACAGAGAACAAATGTCTTTCTTTGCTAGTGAGTGTGTGACAAGAAACAAATTCCATTTGCTGACAGGTGCTGGTGCTGTATCCTAAATTCTCCATTAAAACATTAAGTATAGTGTGTTTTATGTGCATGTTTCACACGTTTACACAAACACAGACAGATTTCTTTCTCAGTACAGGCAGCACAGAAGCCTTTTTACACCATTACTGCCATAAAGGGAGCTGCAGTAAAGGTGAAGGAAAGGTGAATCACAGCTAGAAACAACACACTTGCTGCTTCTTATTTTCTCATACACTAAAGATGCAAGGGTAGACACAAGTCACTCAGTATTTGTTTTATTTCTGAATCATTTCTTCATATTTTGCCTCTGTATTCTTCAGAAAAGGGTTATTACCACTAGTTAAAATTTTTTAGTGATTTTTTGCTAAAATTGCTCATTTGTGTCTGAGTTCTTAGCCAAGTCTTGGAAAGTAGCCTTCCTCCTCTGCAAAACAGTATTCCAATAATGCTTGTGTTTCTCACCTCTGGGCTGGAGAGACTATGAAAAGTATCTCCCTTTTTAACAAATCTTTCAAAACTACTCAGCCCCTTAATTTCATTATAAATTGGGCTTGTACAAATCCTTACAAGTATGGTTGCCCTTTGACAGTTCTTCCTGCTTTAGTCTTAGAACAGCAATGGGAACAGAACTCTTGATCACAGCAGGAATGCGTTTATGATCATGCATTGCTCAAGTCTGTTTTTATTTCTCGTTTTATGTAAAATGCTGCAGTAATCCCTTTAGAATTCCCCTCAGCTTAAATCTCAGAGACTGTTCAAGACTGCCTCTTAATGTCTCAAGAGCACTTCAGCTCACATAAGCCTCATATTCAACAGGTAAAGCCCACTTTGTTCTATAGAGATGGCTGAAGTAATGTAAAATTAAAGATTTAATCTTCTGTGGTAACTCAGACTGTCCTCAGTGCAGCACAAAGACACTAAAAGTCTGTTAACTTTTAAGTAAGTAGAAAATTCTTTGATTGACAGTGGTCTGCTGTATTGATCCCAAAAACTATGCCACAACAAATTTTATTACAATTGGGTGAGAAGACTTATTGCACACTTTGGGAACGCAAGGGGATTCATTTCACTATTAACAGGTTTTCTCCATTCTAAATTTTAATTGACAGGATTTAAAGGCAATTGAGGTTGAGACCAAACATTTTGGACAAATTAAGGAAGGATTTTTTTGGCTTTTTGTTGTTTTGGGGGGGGGTTTAAAACCGAATTTAGATGGAAGCAGTCAAAGGAATGACTGGGCACTTGAGAGTTCAAATAACTTGTAATTATAAGAAATGGAATATAGTCTGCACACTTTTATTCTCATTAGGAACTTCACACAGGAGCTTAACTGATCTGTACCTTTAATGTGTTTTCTCCCAGTGAGTGGACAGATGCTTGCACAATGGACTCCACCAATTAATGCAGCCAGGCTGACATTCAAAGTGGGTTAATGTGGACACAGCCAAATTTAGCACATATTTCCTCAGCCACAAATCAGTCAGGTGCTTCCAAACCCCCCTAGTCTTACCCTCAGCAAACCAACAGAAGCAATGTTAAAGTTGTCTGGGCTGGTGTCCCTCAAATCTACTAATGAGTTTGCCAAGAAGGATTAATGCAGCCCACTCCAGAGGCAAAGCACCCAGGCTTTTTGTTGATGCTTTGGAAATAATTCTGATGTTTTAGTGGTACTTTTCTACCTTGAACTGAGACCAAAAGTTGAAATGCTAATTTCTTTGTGTACCTAAGTGTTCTGGAAAATTGCAGATGGCCAGACACCCAAATGAAACATTTTGATTGAGAATAAATAGTACTAATCTGTTTCCAATGCCATGGCTCCAAATCCTCATCAGAGCTGTGGAAGACCAGGTAGGTCCCAAACACAGAGTGACTGGACATTTTTTTAGCCTGTATTGACTTGACTTGACTTACATCAGGAGTTTACTGATGAAGCTTAGACAGATTCCTCATGTGAACATACAGAAATCCATATTTAGGCATCATGATGTATGGCCTGAATGTTACCCAATGTGATTAAACTGCTGTAGCTGTCTAATTGGCTCATGAAGACCACAGCCTTTGCTGTCTCTGTGATTCCTTCTAAAATGGAGCACTGGAATGTTCCTGACTTGATATTCCTGCAGTATTTTAAATTGTAACTCTTTGGGGCAAAGTTCTATTTTAAAATAGGTATAAAACATTACAAAGAACTGAGGCCCATGGATCATTCTTTTTTTGCCTCTGTTTTGACAGCTCCTCATCTAGAAGAATTCAGTATTTTCCCTTCTGTGCCTTCTTTCCTTTGCATTCTCTTGTTCTTACATCATGTATTGCATCCAAAATGCCTGATTCAATGTAAGAGAGGGGAAATTATCAGCAATAATCAGAGACTATTTTCAGTGGAGCAGTTGGGTGACCATGGGAAGCACTCCCATCCAAAAGGTGACTGGATGCTATGAAGTGAGCCTCATTCTCCTCTCTATTGTTCCATTTTCAGTAAAGCACAATCTCATCATTGAGACCAAGACCCTGAGAACATCCCTCTCTTGTTTGCTGTGGAAGAAGTCCCAAATCTGTAGCCAGTGAACTCCTTGAGCATGAAAAGCAGAGAAAAAGGGTTGTTTCAGCTTCTCCTTCCCTTCTCTTCCTTTCCTGGCAGCAAGGCAAAAAGATTTTGGGGATGCTGTCATTAAAAACTGCTCTAGGTGAATCCTGACTATGGATCTTGCACAGCAAGGCTGTGTTTTACATTGTAAGTAGAAGAAAAGACTATATTTATTTATTTATTTATTTTCAGAACCCAAAGGTATCTATTTTCAATTTTCAAACATCCTCAAATAAACAAAAATACATATGTTTTGCTAAATATATCTTTTGCCAAATCCCTTAACATCCCAAAGTAAAAACCTCAAGATCTCACCTAGATTTGCCCAGCACCATCCAGAATGAGGCACTCAGCTGTCTCAGAGCTGCAGTTTTAAATGGCTTGCTGAAAGTGTGCATAGGCAATTTCATTTTGTAAATGTAGGCTCTGTGAGGAGTGCCAGGATAAAGGTAGGGCTATAATTACTTGAAGAAAAGGCAGAGGTTGCTCCTCCAGCATTCACCTCCTGCCTTGGAGCTTTACCCCTTTGCCCATCATCAAGGAGCTGAGTGCCTGCTCTGGGGATGATCATAACTGCCTGGGAAGGCTGCAAGGAAAAGGGAACACATCTGCAAAGTGTCCCTGAGCCCAGCTGTCATCTCTGGTGGGGTTCTTTAGTCTCAAGTAACAGTTCAGAAACATCTTTTTGAACAAACTGCAGTAACACTGGCAGTGTTACCCTGCTTGAGTCCAGCCAGTGAAAAATGCTGGGTCTGAGGCTCCCATTAGCTCATTTTACTTTAACATAAGGTCACAGATAAGTTTTTGTAGCTTTTCAGGCTCTCAGTTTCTTATCCTTAAGGTGAGAGCAATGCTGTAGTTCATCTAGGATTTAACACAAAAGCCAGGAAAAGCTCTGGGGCTGGGAACCAAACCTGAGGTCTCTCTCACCATCGCTCCCAATCATTGCATTAGAATTACAAAGTACAGTTTATTTCTCATCTCTCCCCCTCCATACACAGACTCGAATTTTGTGTTTTTTTCTCTAGCAATAGGTCAAAAATGGAGAGGCAGAGAGTGCCCTGGTATGACCAGCTGGTGTGTACAAACCAGTGCTCTCTTTGGGGTCCATGAGTTTGATCCCCTTAGACTGAAGGAGATTGGACCTGGCTGAGCTCATCCCAGCCCAAAGATAGTCAGGACTGCATCTTGGGGAGTCTTTGCTTCACTTTTCTATAAAAACCCAGTTTCTAGTGAACCTTTAGTCACTGATGATGTCACAAATACCTGCAGCCCAAATTCAGTTTAGATACCTGTGTTTTTTTCACTGTGGCCCATTAAATAAATCTGCATTTAAGTGCTGAAGTGCTTGTTTGGCTGTTGCTGCTTTTGACATTCTCACCTCATGCAAATCAATGTGTGTTCTACCACTGACTTCAATACAGGAATTTTCCTTAATGTCTTGGAGCTAATAGCCTGTTACTTGCTACCAGCTATGACTGGGCAATTTTTGATTAATCAGAGGAGATGAAACATTCTTGATGTACCAGCTAAAAGTTTTAATCAATCCAATGCAAAAATCCTCTTCTTCCTAATAGAATATTCTGTTTCTCCCTGTTCCCTGGGAAATTCCATTATCTTCTGTCATGTGTCAAAATATATCCACTGTGTATTGATATCAAGCAATTATGTGAGACAAAATCATTCGTGTATGGTAAGAAAGCAGAGGCAAATGACTGCATTCTGAACTGCCTCTCTTGGTAGCAGTGTGGCAAAGGCTTCAAACCTCATATGGAAATGAGAAATGCATGTAAATTACTTTGTCTAAATGGATTTTCATTAGGAGTGAAATCCAAGCAGTTCAAAAATCACTAACGTTCACTGGCAAGAGCCAAATGGCTGAGTCAACATCACTTTTAGTCTTTAGTTCTTTTCTATAGTGCTGAACCACTGAAAC
This sequence comes from Notiomystis cincta, assembly GCA_013398075.1. Lineage (NCBI taxonomy): Eukaryota > Metazoa > Chordata > Aves > Passeriformes > Notiomystidae > Notiomystis > Notiomystis cincta. Next base: position 69,518 of record VZRX01020808.1, read on the forward strand.
AGTCTGATCAAACTTGGCATTGCATTGTGCCAGATTAGTTAAGTCATAGCCTGACTCATCCTTGGGGTATGACAAGTGCTAAATGAGCTACTGATCCTTTGCTTTGCTGGGTACAGCTCCCTGTGGGACTAGGACACAGACAATAGGAGATATTTATAGTGGCTGGCTCCATCCTCCTGTTAAACTGCTCTTATTTATTCCTCATAGGTTCTTTTCTTCAGCCTAGATGCTGATTATTTTAGCTATGATGGAAAGAAGTCCAACAATCTTAACTAAAAAACCTGAAGACTCATCAAGATTCCAAATGTCGGTTTGAGCAGGACTGGAAGTGTAGGCCTGCAATCCTACAGCTGCACATGCACAGCCTCCAGGACATGAAGGAGGAGGTGTACCACAAGACCTAAGCAGGATTATGCTCTGGGGAGACATGGGCTGTGCTCATATCTCCATCCAAGAGCATCTCTGTGCTCAGAGCTGCCTGACAGAGCTGTGCCCCTCAGACAGCTGGGCTGGGGGAGCTGCTCAGTGAAGGCAGATTCCTCAGGGAGATATCCTGAAATCCAAAATACAGGTGCTGACTGAAAGTCTAAATTTCAGAGTTCAGCAAGGGCTTTTTAAATTTGGGTATCTGAAGTCTGCTTGTGTGGAAGATATCCTGATGTGCATCCACTCAGAATGCACATCCTTTCAGAACAAGGAGGCAAGAAACAGGGTGGCAAGGCTCCCAGCAGCCTTTCTCACTGCCTGTTTCAGGATGCACAAGTTTTCTCTGAGTCTTTGGCTACAACTCTGTGAAAGGACTTGGAGCTTTATGGCCTTGTCCTCTGCAGTTCCTTTCCTCTGAGGAATTGCTTTGGATTCAATCAGCAAGATATGCTAAATGGAAAGCTGTTCTAGGTGTAGCTCAAGGCAGTTTAGTTTGCATTATTGTCCACTGGGGATATTCTTATCATGCTATTTGTGTGCAGAACTCTCATAACTAACACAGACAGGCCTGCCCCATCCTTGTTTCCCTTGAGCTCCACGGCATCTGACACTTTTTAATCTGTACAGAACATAGGAATGCACAGTTCACCTTTACAGTATTAACTGGATGACAGCACACTTAGATTTAACAAAAAAAAAAAAAAAGGATTTGAAAGCTGGCTTGGTTCAGCTTTTTGTTCATTATCAAAGAATGAAACTATTCTGCCTGAATCCACCTCAGTAATGCTCCTCATGTGCTCTCCCACATGAAATGGGAAATTTTTGCCATTTTTAAAAAATAAACCAGAAAAACATTTAACAAGAAGGGATGATCTGGAATACCTGCTCAGTTATGAATTGGAGGTCTCTGTCTGCAGCCCAAAGACAAGGCAACTGCTCACAAGCAAAGGAGGAGGTCACACTGAGCTAAAGTTTTCCACTCTGTCTTGGTATAATATAGAGATGGAAGAAAACAGCTACAGCTGGAATGAAATATCTGCAGCAATTCCTGATTTTAGACATGTAATATCATCTATTGTTACTGACTGTCACAGCTTATGCTGAAAGCTCATCCTCCTGCTTTCTGAACTGTTACATGAGACAGTTTTAGCAGCCCCTAAACTTGATTTTCCAACAGAACCAAACACTTGAAATGCCTGAGACTGGTGATACCCTGGCACAGGTTGCCCAGAGAAGCTGTGGATGTCCCTGTTCAAGGCCAGGTTGGATGGGGCTCTGAGCAGCCTGGTCTAGTGGAAGGTGTCCCTGTCCATGGCAGGAGGGTTGGAACTGGATAGTGTTTAGGTCCCTTCCAACCCAAATCATTCTATGACTCTGTGATTTGAGAAACCTGGATCTTCTTACTGGGATGTCTGCATGACTGTGCTCCCTGGGTCTTGGCCTGAGTCCTGGTTCCTTATTCCTGCCCAAATTGCACCAGATCTGGTTCACATTGCTGAGGGGATCTGCCCCTCCAAGCTGCTCTCATCTGTAGTTTGACTGAACACCTTCAGGTGTGACTGGGGCTGTAGTCTCTGGGAGTCTCACTAAAGTTAGTAAAAATAAACATTGAAACTTAATAAACTAACTGTTACATATGCAAAGTTCATTTAGTACAGCAAAAGTACAGCAAAATCTTATGGTATCTTTTTTTATATCCTGGAGATTTTAGCAAATTGTGTTTGGTCCATGACGAGTTCTCTCAGAGTAATAACACAGGGTCTGAAGTGTTCTTTCAGGCTCTTGATAGAGGTTTGAATAGCACCTCCTGGTCAGCAACAGCAACCCTTCACTACCTCAGCCTCTGCCAAATTAATTCCATAAATGCTTTAGTACTAAAATATTTGTAAGCTGGAAAAATTAGATCCGGAGAATGAGGTATTGTCTTAGTCCAGGAAGGCATGCAAGCCTTTAATGAAGGCAGGTATGATATCAAACTAATAATCACTCCTTTAGAAACTGCTAAATGCTATGAAAAATGCCCTGGTATCTGGAGAGTTTAAGGCAGACCCACAAAGTAAGACACAGCTATTGCTACTGGTGGCTTGTGAAGCCATGAAATATGTCTGACATTCACTTTCCAGGTCTGTGAGTCACACAGATACCACATCTTGCTTCAACCAGAAACAAGACCCACTTTACCCCATAAATTGACCAGGCAAGGCTGTTCATTTGACCTTAATTACCCAAGTGTTCACCCAATATTATGCAGACAGACAACATCAGTTGACACATTGGTCCTGCTAATAGTGATACTTAGCACTCCCTACCATTTTTCATCTTCAAAGCACTTTCCAAATTTTACTTAATTAATATCTTTGAAGATGCCAAACTGTTTGCTGATATTTCACTGATAGTTTCTGCTCTTTCCAGAGCAGAGGAAAAGATGCTATTTCCTAATTAGGTTTTAGTAAAGACACTACTGACTTCCCCTTCTTCTCATCTGGTTTTCAGTATCCTTCTATTTCCAGCAATCTGACCTCTCACCAGTCAGCACCTGGGAAATTATTGCCTTTCTTCCCTTTTAAATGGCAGATAACAAATTGTTGTCAAAGTAAAACCTCTCCATTTTTCTTTCAGACAAATTTAAATGCTACATGCTTAAGTCTCAGAACTTCAATACTTTTAGTCAGTAACAAAGTAGGAGTCAGTTAGTTCCAAAAAATTCCAAATAACTTTCTACCTTTTAAATATGTTTTGTAGGTATATTTTCTTGACTTTCTGCTGGCTAGAGTCTTACAAACATTTATCAGATGCCTGAATTATAGGCCACTGTTTCAGCAGGAGCTTCGTCAGGTTGTTGAAATATGAATGTGATTCTGGACCTTCCATGTTTTCATGGAGCATCCAAAGCCACGTCCAGTATATTACATGTACTTAGCACTGCTGCATCTGTCACCCTCAGAGGGGAATTGGCTGCTGGCAGAGTGCTCTCCAAAGTCACAAACAAGCATTTCCACCAAGGTCATGGAGCTCGTAGCTTTTACACACAACACTGTAGTTATGGGAAAAAAAGTATCTGCAAGGGATGAGTATATCCTATAAAATTAAGAGAGAAAAGCAGCTTTTCAGTAGGTGTGAGGGCAGTGCACTGCTCAGACAGTTTTGCAAAGTAGACAGAGAGCAGGTTGTTAGGATACTGCTTCAATACCCTCTGGGCCACTCAAAAATTGTGCCTTACACTACATTACAAAACTCTCACTTGTTGAATTTTAAATGACCTAGACATTAAGGAAGATTAATTTCCTTCTAGTCCTTTTCTTTTCATTTTGTTCCAACCTCTCAACTATTTCTTCTAATTCTGCTCTAGCTATAATCATCCTTCAAATACATATCTGTCAGACACAGTACTGTCCATCATTTGTCACAGCTTAAATACAGACACACACACTCACACTGCACACTCATGTGTGTGTCTGGCTGGAGCTCTTTCATCTGCAGTTCAGCAAAGAATTGAGCCTGCTTGCATTCTGTTCAACAAAGCACTTAAACATAAAAGTAAGGATCAGGCTGAAGTGAAGCACATTGTGATTAGAAATGCATTGTTTAATTAAAGGTTGAGATGAATGGTACTTGTTAAAACCTTATAAACTATAGGAAGAAACCTCCTTCCACTAACTTTCTGGGATGAAAAAACCCTCTATTTCAGTGGGTACTTCTGCCAGCAGAAAATCCATCTGGCTTAACTCTAATAGGATGCCTAAACCAGTAACAGTGAGAAACACCCAGAGCAGAAATACTTGCTAAAGATGTGATCAGCAGCCAGAGTGCCCCTCAGGGACTCACTGTTTACTCCTCTGGAAGTTTAGGGTGCATTTTTCCAAAAGAAGGAAATCTTGATAAAAATACACCCACCCTATAGAAAAAAAAATAAAGGATAAAAAAAAGGTAATTTGGAGTAGGAGAAAAGAGAGAAGAGAGATCTCAGGGAGAAACAATTTTAAACCAGTTTACTGCTTCCCCCACCACAAGCCATTCATGGAACAAAAGGCCTCTGAGAAGCTGTGGACTAAGAGAGCTCATAGAAGAGGTACAGGAGATAATTTGTTTAAAAGAAAGAGCTGCAAAGCAAAGGTCACTTCAAAGCCTGCCCAGAAATGTGGAATGCTGGCCTACTCCTCCCTTTCACACTGCAGTGTTGCCATGATAGCGTGCTCTATCCTACTTGTGAAATTGTTTCTGACCACAGAATATCTTGGTCCAATTTCCCTGTTCTCCTCATGGTTTTCAGGATCAAACTATTCTCAAAGCTCCATGTCTGAAAGATGATATATTTAGTTGCAAAATGAACTATCTTGGTTTGTTTATTTGTTTGTTTGTTTTTGACAGCTGTATTTATGATTCTTTGCAGATTGCTCAGCTGGGGTTCAAAGCTTTTCTTTAATTGTGCTTATTCTTCTGGAAGTGACCCAGTACATCCTGCACTGGTCGAAACTGGATGACAAAATTAAGGTGAAAGAAGGGCTTTGCTGTCCTGTAGCAGCCAATTATGAAGAAAGAACATAGGTTGTGAAGAAAAAAAGCTTTTTTTAAAAATTAAGGAAAAAAATCCATGTTGCCCTTCATGATTCTGAGGTATTTTGGTTCATTGTCATCAGTTTGGACACCTCTTTGAAGCTCATTTTTTCTTTCTGGGCCATTCACAGAATTTTAGTTCATGTTTGTCACAGCAGAATGCATCTCAAGGTGTGTCTTCATTTGCTCCTGAAACTGAGATGAATGAAAATTTTTTGCATGAGAACAAGGCAGTTTCCCAAGCATGTCTTTAATAGTTGCTTTTTCTGACCATTATTTTCCAAGAATTCAAGTTGACAAATGTATTGCAGCCATTGGAAACTTGTAATTTTAAGTAAAATTTACACTGAAAGAGGGTTGAATCCTAGGAGTATGTGCTAAGACCTTTTGTTTTCTTTAAATCCTGCTTCAGCTAAAATGAAGACATCTGAAGAAGATGCTACAGACTTTTACTTCTCTAGGACTACAGCAAGTCTGGCCCTCATTGGCCATGGTCTACAGCATTGGCCTTTGGTAACATTATGAAAATACAAAGAAAAATAAAATAATTCTTTGCCACTTTGCTGCTTACCAATTTTGAAGACTTATTTTTCTCCAGGTATATGTATAGTGACATTTTCAAAGTGAAATCAGCATCTAATCCATCCATGAGTAATCTAACTTTTAGGAAACAGGGAACAAAAAGAGTGCTTTTAGATAAATCCTAATTAATTGTACATGCAAATGTCTTGGATGGATGTGGTCATGCAATTCAATTACATGACTAATTATGTTGGAATTATAATGCCATATTTAAATAGATAAACATACATAGAAGTGTCTGCCCAGGAGTTTGCATGCTGGAGACTGGGAATAGAATCATTTATTGGCTCTTTAGTGCCACCTGTTGAAAACTGAAAACTCATGCAAATGAATCTGTGCGCCAATGAGTCGCCCATTTAGAAGGGGAATGTCCACTTGCTTGGCTGGTGTGAAAGTCAGAACCTTCAGAAATTTGACAGCTGGGGTGGAAGTATTTGAAACATGGCTCTCACCCCACAAAGGAGAGTGCAACAAACCCTTGGGGATGCTGGGGAGCAGGAGCCAAGCTCCTGGGACACGTGGCACGTTCACAACATCACATCCGCCCAAAAACTGGGCTGCTCTCCCTTCTGGCCAGAAAGCCATGGCACCACACACCTCAGAACAGGCATCCTGATTACAGAAGCCTCTTCTTCCATGAGTAATTCCATAGCAGTGCTTCTCTGCTAATTAGGAGCAAGATGACTGCTGCCTTAGTCATGCAGAGCTGTGCTGTGAGCAGACTGAGCCTTGCAGAGCCCGTGCCCCAGGAGCGGGGCAGAGCACCTGCTGCACCTCTGGGAAGCAACAGCACTGAGGGCAGGGAGAACCTCTGCCAGTGCTTTGGCTCAGCTGGGACAGCTCAGTGGCCAGGCTGCTGGCACCACATCTGAGGTCAAAACAGCAGATCACAGTAAAAAGTCTCCTAGAAGTTCATTTTTCAGAAATATTACTTCTCGTCTGCTTTACCCTTAAGAAAGAGCATCCCTTTTAGACTACATGTCCCCTTTGGATTTAATTTACTATCAAGTTCTATCAAAAATGTAAAATATATTCAGATCTTGGGCCTAGGCTGTGTCCTTCATCAAATCTTGCCAAAGATGAAATAATATAAAAATTCTTATTAAAGAAATCAAATCTATTTCTTGTGCAAAACCACTCATTTCTCCTCCTTACCTACAATTTGAAAGGATATTCTGCTGATTCTAAAACAACAAGAGGCTTGATGACAATAAGCAAGGTAAATCACATGGCTGTTTCACAAAAATCCCACGTGGCACCAAGGTTTAGCCAAATGACACTTCAGGTGAGAATGGAACACCACAGTGGAGCGGAATAAACCACGAAATGGGGATTTTAGTGATTATTGAGGCATACAGGACAGAGCAGGGGAGCTAGCACAGTTTGTTCTGTGCTCCTCAGTCCCTCTCCAGCTCTGCAGGAGCTTCCATCCTGAAGAGATAGTGAGAGTTTAAGGCCAATGTTTTCATTTCACTGTGGACTTCAAGTATTTTTAAGGTGATTAAGCAAAATCATCATCTCAGTCTCTTTGCCTCCAGCTGTGCTGTGCACTGAAACTTAAAGGTTCATGCACATCATTATCTGGAGGTTGAAGGAACAGAACCTGCTACCATAGCTGGGCACAGAAGAGTGATCCCCTATTTTCAGAGAGCATATTTTTCAAAATCTTGTGCAATATGGAAATAAAGCCTCCACAGATATTAAAAGGCATCAAGGAGAAGCTGGCAGGGGCTGGCCCCACAGCTGCACACCCACCTGCCTGTGGTAGGATCTGCATTCTTTCCCCTGGGACACCCATGGGGTGAGTGGACATGACTGGGCAGCTGAAGGGCAACACTTAAATTCTGCCAGTGACAGGTTAAAATGGGACCTACTCCATGGACTATCTTCATTTCTCCACCTTATCACATTCCCACTCATGTTTTCTGCATTTCTTTGATCCAGTTTGCCCCAGAGCTTTAAGCTCAACACAAGATTAAATCAAAATATTACAATTGTCTACAGCATTTTTGACCTTTCTGGCTGACTTTCACTACCACTGACAGATTCAGCTGCCCAGATGTTTGTCCAGGTGTCACTTTCACAAAATTGCCAAAATAAGGGGTGTGTCCACCCATTTGGCTGGGCTTTCTAACATTTCTTTGTAGGTATTTGAAAGGATAATAAGATACAGAAATCATCCCACCCAAATGAAAGCAAACCTTTGTCTGAAACATCAATTTTAAGATGATGAGCAACCTTAAGCACAGTATTTTTGGCACAAAATACTTCCTGTTTCAATTTTAATCCTTTTTAAACATTACTCCATTCCAGTTAAACACCTGTTTTAGCCCTACAGAAGCTGATTCTATAGAATTATATTCAATACCTATTATTCTTCCAAGTGGGAAAGAATTTCATAGAGAAAAGTAGAATAGCTATTATGACAGTAGCACTTTATTATGGAGTAGCTGTTGGAAAAAAAAGGTAAGTCAGTGGCCTTGACAGATAATTATGGACTCCTATTACACAGCAGAATATCATTAAAAGTTACAATATGTAAAATACCTTTCACATTTCAAATAATCTTATCTATATTTTCCTTAGTTAAATGACTTACCAATGCAATGAAGCAAAGTTCTTTTAAATGTGAAATACTCACTCTTTGATTTTCTTGCAACATTTATTTTAACAATATTGTATATGTTGTTTTCATGCATATTTGGTGCTTGAGGAGAAGTGTTTGGAAATGATTCCACACAATCCTGTTGACCTTTGTGATGCAAAATGAGAACAGATTTCACAGTCAAATTCCCAACAATCCTAATATTTTACCTCTGTACTAATAAGGCTTGAAAATACTCATGATTTCAGGACTGAGCACAAATACACAACACACAAAAGAGGTGCTTTGTAATTACTTGTGGTGCATTTACATTCTGCCATCAGCCTTTACTCCTCTAAGCACATTGAAGGGAGCAGCTTCAGCCACTTAGAAAAGGCCTGATTTGCAGAAATTGAGGCACCACCTCCCTCCATCTACTCCTCCTTTTTATAGCATTCTACTTTTAAGGAGTTTCAAGTTGGATACCCAAAATCAATACTCACTTTTGAAACTGGAGGTCTTCAGCTTAACTTCAAAAAGCCAAAGAACAGGGCTGGCTGTTTTGTGCTGTCTCAATTTCTGGGCTCCCAGAGAAGAAAATCTCAAGTTGCTTTTGTAGCCTCATAAATTGCAGACATTTATCTGTGCTAAAATGAATCCCCTTGCGTGATGTGTCCTATCTATTTACTCCCTGCAAATTTCTCTTGAAGAAACATAAAATAACCCAGTTCAGGTTTTCATCCCTATCTTCAGGGCACTATCAGCTTTCACTGCATTGAGGAGGATTTTACCAATACACCCAGAACACAGAGGGTTGTGTCAAAAGAGACGAGATGACATCTCCCCAGTATTGCCTTTGGCATTTGCATTCATGTTAGCTTGGGGTTTGTCAGCTGGTGAAGAGTTGGGAACAGAAGAATGACAACAGCAAGGGGGTAAAGCAAAGCCTCATGCCAAAAACTCAGGAGCTCTGCCAGGCTCAGACATAACTTGTTCCACGAAAGAACTAAATCAGAAGAACTATCACCTTTCTCTCTTTTCTCCAAACATGGCAGTTATTAAAAGGGCTTACTCTGAGCTTGTCTCTGCTGCAGCAGCCCTGTGAGAGTGGCTGTCAGCTCCAGCAAATGGCAGGAGTACTCCTGCAAGGCTTTGAGGGAGACACAAAGAGCTGGAGAGCAGTAGTTGTAGCACCAATTCCTCATAATTTACTGATTTCCTACCTTTCCACTTTTCCATTCCTTAAGGACAGGTCCAGGGAGTAGAAACTTGAAAGATCACTTTGGATAGTATCTAAAAAGTGTTTTTTTTATTACATCCTGAGGATGCTGTGATCCCTGCCTGCAATTCAACATACTCCATGACTGCAATCTATTCCACTTCACAACAGTGGGAGTTCATTGCTTCCAGCCAAAGAAAATGTCATTATTGAATTGCATCTTCATATAATATGCACCAAAGGCACCTCACATATTAATGGAGTGAAAAGCTTGGGGAAAAAATGGAGCTATTGAATAACAGGAGTTCAGAGTAAGCAGGTGAATTTATTCATATTTTGTTTTACAGGTAGTACATTTACCCAATGCTAACTTGGACCACATCTACAAATGATGGTGTTAAAAAAAACACTCCTGTGTTTCAGTTGATACACATCAGAGAACTCCACTACCAAACCAAAAACCACACTCAAACATGTTCCTGGGAGAAAAGTAGGCTAAAGATATTGTCTCCAGACAGGGCCTGTTCATGTGGCTGGTGAAGATTGTTATCTTAGATTCAAACTAGTAAGAATAACCTTTCCAGCTGCCTGAAAAAATATGACTGTTCTTAAAAATATAGTAGCTATTGCCTATACACAGCTGTTATTTTCAAAGAAGTTATTGATCTGAGGAAGATAATTTTTCAGTTGTTTTTTTTTTTCCTAGTGGAACAAGTAACTTTATTAGAACAATGAAGCATAATGGCCAAGGAATAGCTTTATGTCAGAGTCATAACTATAATTGCAGTTGGAATTGCAGGGAATGTTCACCTGCAACTGTGTTTTTAAAATTATCCTTTTTTGAATGTAGAGCATGATGGAACTATGCCAAATAAAGACTGTAAGTCTCTTATTTACCACTGGGATCCACTTTCCCAGCACAGAATTCTCTTCCTAATTATCTCTTCTCTCAAATTCTCTTCCACCAAACCCTTTTTGCTGTACATTGTAGAAACTGGCAGAAGTCTTTGTGGTCTGTCTCCAGTCCTGTGACAAGCTGCTAGGACAGAGAAAAGCATATTTAAAGCACCTGGTGTGTGGCTCTGCCTTCTTCTGAAGCAGGCAATCCACTGAGCTCTGTGAACAACAGCAAATTACTGGGATTTCAACAACAACTTGCTTCAAGTATTTGCTCTAGATCACATTACTGACCCTACATTCATTAAAATAAGCAGCTGTTTGTGTTAGTACATATGTTTTAGGATTCACATACAAAGGAGCTTCCCTTCTAAACAAGAGGGACTGGATTCCTGATGACAACCCAGGTGAGGAGTGCTGCAGCTGATGAGCTGAGATGGGCAGGCAGCAGCACAAACGTGATCCTGTGTTCACAGGACTTTTACAGCATCAGGGCTCTTCTGGCAGTTTGCAGGGTTAGGTGCAACCATGATTCTGTGGTTACCTTTGCCATGAACCAGTAAAGATTTACATATCTTTCTCCTCTCCTGCCTGTACTCTGCTTACACCTTTTTCTGACTCCATTTATTTGCAAAGTGACTGGCTGAGACCTTCTACTCAGTGTGGGGGTTCATTCCAAGCTTGCTGATGATGCAGCTTTTACTCTCAGGGTGTTGCTTGGGTAGGGCCTTTGCCAGACACTCTGCAACTACAGAGCCAGAAAATGTCTGTAACAGAATTTTACTGAAGCCAAAAAAAAATCCAAAAACCAAACAACTGGGGGAAAGAGAAATAGATCCCCAGAGAAATTTGCCTTTATGGATCATGATTTCTCTGTGCATGTTTACTTGGCTGCTCATAGACTTGCAGGATGAAGATCTTGGATTGCTTTAGTCAAAACTCAGTTCGGAAGTGTCCACCACAAATATTCCTTCCCAAATGAATTAGATCCTCAAAAGAGTGTTGATTTTATACAGAACCACTGGACCATTATCACAGACCATACACATGGAGTCCCTCTTGGCAAAAGGTACCTTCTCATTATTCCTTCTGGACCATATTTTAGACTCTTCAGTGGACAGTAAAACCTCAGGGAGACAGGAGAGCAGCTTGTCCCTGCAGCAGCAGCCAATTTGCCCAAAAAAAGCATGAGCATATTTGCCTCAAAAGAGTTAATGGCATGACTTGCTGCAACTTTTTCATAGAAAACTGATCTTGCAAACTTGTTTTATCTGCAGAGTGGGTGGAGCAGGGAGCTCAGCTGAAACGTGAACTCTGACAAAGACAGACAAGAAAGCCTTCGCAGCCGCTCTCTGCTTGGTGCGAGGTTTTGGTTCACCAGCCTTGAAATGTTTCATTAACAGAATGGTTTTGGTATGCCAGAAACAAACTGTGAGGGCCCTGGCATGCAGCAGCACTCTGTCAAAAATGCTTATTCCCTTTTGTAAAATATTTAGAGAGTGAATGACAAAGTTAAGCAGTGGTCACATCTGTGTGATCTAAACAAAAAAGTAACAACATGGTAACAAGGACCTAAAAATATGTTTGTTCTCTTTTAGTTCTTGTAGTGCTACAGTTTTATTTCTGACTCAGAAATACAGTTCTACCTTTTGTGTCCTTTTCCCAAATGTTTTAAAACCCCTAAAAATAGTTAAACACATACTGGTTCATTTAAGAAGTTCTTAAAATTATTTAAGCCTAAAACTTCTTTCTTCATATGACCTGAGCCAGCTCTTGCCCATCCCTGGCCTTGGATGTAAAGGTCAAATATTGAAATTTTTATTCTGGCAAAGTTTTCAGTGAAAGCAGACATTTATTATTTTTTGTGGTACATAAACACAACCTCCAGCAGACGAGCAAAAGGCAGGTGGAGTTTTGCCAGGAAAAAAACCCCCAACTTTATAAGGACACATTGTTTTGGATCAAATAAACAGAAAGAAAAATAAATAAGCAAACTAAGTAACTAACAAACAAAAACCCCTAATCTGAATCATAGCTCAGATTTTAAATTCAATCTTTTCTGAGACTAGAGAAAATTCTGCTCCTTATTCCAGGCTTATGATACTTGCTCACATATTTTGACAATAAATTGTCATGGCTCAGAGCAATGAAGAAGCCAAAAATGCTCTAATACAATGAAGCCCAGTGTTCTCCTTGAAGTACTTGAGCCCATGAAAATAGGCAATTTTTCTGAGGCTCTTTAGTTGCATACAGCAATTAAGTTAATAAAAAGTTACCATGCAAACAAGATCTTCTAAAAGAGATTTCATAATATTTTGGAAATGTGTCCCTCTGTATTGTGAATCTTTTTTAATGGCTTGAGTGAAATGACAGATCCTAAACAGATAATCCTGTGTATTAACATTAAGATATGTTGGAGCAGAGGGCATAAATCCAAGGAATTCCTAAATTACCTTGGGTGACTCAGCTGGGACTAGATCCTTTGCAGGATTTAAGTTTTAGCTCCTTTTTCCATGCAAAAGCATGAAAGGGCAGCTGAGGAAGGTCTAGCACAGGTTGAAAGTAGCTGCTGAATTAATATTTATTTTTCTGGGACACAAATCTCCCTGTCCAGGTTCAGTGTTGTGGCTTCTTAGTGCCTCCAGAAATGCCCTCTGGTGCCTCATTTCAGGGAGGCAAAGAGCAGCTATTGCCTCCCAGGACGTGGGAGCATTTCCCAGTATAGGGATATCTGTGACTCAGATCCCACCTGGAAAAACCTACAGTACTGGGGGTCACACCACAAGAAATGGAATAATCCCATGGCTCTTCAATTCAGTTGAATTTCCAATGATGTCAGCAATAATTTTGGGTACAGAACTGAGTCCTTTCCTTTTTTTTCAGGAATTAAACTGTATTTTACCTAATCATGCCATTTTTGCTAGGGGTAACTTCCCTTTCTGAAAACCTCAGAAGAAACAGGAATGGGTTAGGGGAAGGGGAAAGACAGAGGGATGTTAAGTTTTTGCTAAGCAAGTCACCATACAGCACTTTATTTGCATATCTAGCATTTAAAGGGTTACACGTGTAATTATTTAACGTAACTCCAAATAAGCTGTTTGATTTTCTTTCATCATGAGCCAAACATTAGGCTTCGAAAGGAATTCCTTTAAACTTCAATAATATAAAGGCACGTGGCAATGTGAAAGTTACAACTCTAGCTTAAATGAGTCAGACATAAAAGTATTTATGACTGATATTCTCTGAATATACCAGCTTCAGACACTTTAAAGTCTAGTTCTGCTGTACAAGGATAGGTACAGCAATATCAGCCATCGCACATCTGCAGAACTCTTACTTTCAAGCAGAGTCCAGTGCCTAAACCTTCTTTTTTTTCTGCTTTAAGAAGAAAACCCCAGCCTAACAAGCCACACCAGGCCGTCAGCACCTGAAGCAAGTAAAAGCAATTCCTTTATGAACTTCCCACCAGTTATTTGTTTTGTGAGGCTCATGGAGAAAAAGAATAAAAAAAGCTAGTGAAAAAACAGTGAAAAGCAGTGCACATGAAAGAGAGAAAGAAATGAACTGAATGTTGTTTTTTCTCGATGAAATAGCAGATTTGATCTTAGGCTTTTTACAAACTCCAGCACAGGTGATCATCATTTGTTCTGTCAAAAGCATTTTCAATGACACAACCAGAACAATGTGGCTGATATTACAAGGATCAGCATGGATTGAAAGATACTCAGGGCATTTACCAAAGGGATATTTATAGCAGTGCTAAAGACATTCGCTTTTTTTAAAATAAGCTCACAAATTTGAGGAACAGAAGGTTTAAAATCAAGGTTGCTCCATTTGATTTTGCCTTTGCCATGCTAACCTGCACAGCCATGTCCTCTTGCAAATGAAGGCTGAACACACCAGTTGAAATGTTATTGTCATAAAGTCAAATCCAAACGCTGAAGAGGAAAATTGAGATAGTTTTCATTGTGAACTTTGATGTGAAGCATCACAGCTTTTGGAGGACAGCCATACCTTTGATCTTGCAGAAATTGTGAGGAATCAACCACCTTGAATCCAAATCGTTCAGCAGGTGATTTATAATGTTATAATAGGACTGAAAGGACTTTTCGAAAAGTCATGTAACCAGCAAAGAAAAAAAAGAAATGACAAAGATTTAACAGAAATTCAAGCAATTCTGGTAGCAGGCAATGTAAAGGTCACAGCATACTCTCTATTTTTCTGGCAGAAACTCTGAAACATCCAAGCTTCAAAATTAGCCTGCCTGACTTCTAACAACACTGAAATAGATAAATGCAGCAGTTTGGGAGGCTCAGCCCTGCAGACAGCCACAGGGCTCGGATTTTGTGATGCAAGGAGGAGGCAGAGCCTAAGGGAAGGAGCATCTCCTGATGGCAGACTGGCTCCCCAAAGCCTGTCTTCATCAGGAGGGAGTGGAGAACAGCTGCAAGGCAAAGGCTGCCAACTTTAATTCTCTCCATTAGTGGATCATTATCAAACGAGAGGGTTAAGGAGAGTGGGGATGGCGTTTACTGTAAGGGGCTGCCCTGTGCACACCCAGGCTCCCTTCCCTGGAGGGTCAGGAGGACTTTACTGGCAGCAGCCCTCAGGAGCTGCTGCAAAACCTGGTGGCATGACCACTGTCAGACGTGGGGAGCTCCCTCCAGGACAGACCCTTGGGTCTGAGACACCCTCAAGCAGCTTTTGGGGGGCAGAGAGAAGGGGCTGGGATTTGGTATCTCCCGCTGGCAGCGCCGGGTGCTCCGAGTCCCCTCGGCTGCATGTGGCTCCACAGGGACACTGCTCCCATGCACCCTCACCCAGCACATCTTTCAAATCCCCTTCACTTACAGCTTGTCAGGGCCTTTGCAAACAGCTGCATTTTGCTTCTGTTAAATCTGTTGTTCCTGAGGCACATCCTACTATTTTTCCCTGAAAGGCCACAGTAGGGGTGATCACAATACCAGAAAATACCAGACAAGGTAGATTTCATGCACTCTCTCTCTCTCACTTAGGATTCTAAATCTTGGGTCTCTCAGTGATTCCTCCCATATGAAGTGAGACAAAACAAGATTTGAGATATCTTGGTTTAATGATGTCCAATGAAATTAATTACTCAACGGCATTTCTACATTGATGTAAGTACAGAACTGGGTGAAAAACTGTGTTGGAGTTGTGTGGTCAAACTAGGAACAAAAAACCAAAGACCATTACATTCAACTAGAAGAGAGAAAGGACTCTTTTGTTATACTTTTCCTGAGCAATTTTTAAAAAATCTTTCTTAAGAGCATAAGCAATACTCATAATGAGTTTTTATTTAATGCAGAGCTGAACCATAATCTTGAAGGTTTTTTTGCGGTCAGAATTACTCATTTTGTTCAACTGAAATCCATCAACAGTCTCAGACAACCCCAAACTGTATTTTTTGTATACAAGACAAAGTTTACCTAGCTCTTTGTAGAACATCAGCTCCTTGTGTGTCATGGATTATACTGTGTCTTCGCCAGATCTTGAATTTCTTCATAACTATTTGTTTCTTGTACTTGGAGATTTGTTATGTTTCTTGAGAACTTGCTGGTTTAAGTTTCAAAGTTTTATGATGGTCTGTTTGGATAAAATTACTTCCTGTAGCCTACAGCAAACATTTTTTTATGTCACAGCTTTTTTCCTTTTTATTTTTGTAGATTTGTAGGATACAGGTAAAATGTAGGGACACAAAATTTCCCAGTGCTTTGAGATTCTCCTGCCATAAATCTTCCTGCTGAAGGCATGCTTTAAGAGAAATCATATACAAGAACATGACTTGATCAGCATCCCAGTGAGATACAGGATATTTTTCAGCTAGGGAGTTAATGGATGATGATACTATATTTGGCCAGTAAAAATAATGACACACTTTCCCCTGGTCTACAAGAACTACTCCCACATTGATTTTAACTTAATATCTCCCTCATTAGAAACCTGCACAGAAGTTTGGCAGAAATACCCAAGACACTTATTGGATCATTTGCTGGTAATAATAGATATTGCTTTTATTTTATTTATTTTTTTTTTCCCTGAGAATGCACAGGCTAATCATAAAAAGGATAGCCTTGAAACAAAAGCTTTTTACAAAATACAGATTTTTATCAACTCCATCGCTGTTGAGGTTTAATATTTTATGGAGCTAAATAAAACTCGGACTTCTCCACTTTCACGTTGCGGGATGCAATAAAAGCTTAAGAGGCTGATTCGCTCCGTCGCCGAACGACATCCATTACACATCAAATGCCCTTCACTTCACTTCACAGTGGACTCTGGCTCTGATATGATCAGCCTCCCAAAGCCCAGGTAACCTGATATACAATTTCAAAATGGAAAAGCCCATGCCAATAGCTGGGAGTGGCTCTCCTGCAGACCTGCAGTGGTTGAAGAACTGGATCCACAGCTCACCAGCAAAAACGCCATAAAAAGCACTCCTTTTATTCCTTAAATCAAGCCAAGTATTCAAATATATTTCTACTTAACAAAGCATCTGCTTTAATTCCACTATTTAATTCCTGTAGTCTACAGGGTGTAAGCACTGAATTATGTGCTTGTCTCGAGCCCTGGAGATGACAACACCAACACCCAGGTGCTGGGAGCCCTCTGAAGGGACAATGAAAGAGTCTCCAGGCTCGTTCCCCATCTGGAAGACTGAGAGGACACTCAGCCAATTGCTCCTGTAGCTAAGAAAGCCACCAAACTATTTAATGGTGGCACAATTGAGAGTAATAACTTGACTAATAACTCATTGCCTGATTGTTATTTTTAAGTGCACTCGTGAAAATTAAAGCTCTGGGTCTGCGGCATGAAACCATTATCTATACAACAGCTCACAGAGAGGGTTATCTAATAACATGAGAAATCTATTAGACTCGGTGGAAGCAAGAACTAAAAGAAATAAATCATGCAATAATGGTAAATCAGATCTCTAATTACGGCTTCACACAGGAGGCCGGAGGAGAAATATGTCCCTAGAACCACTACGTGGTATTTCTCGTCCTCTCTCTTATTTTAGAAGCATTCAATCATATCCTCCTGCCTAAATTCCATCAATCCCACAGTAATTTCTGAGCAGAACTCGTATGCTTGAGAAGATGACTAGCAATTACCAATGTAAGCCTCTTTCTAAACTGCTCACGGACCAGGATCCTCACAAATATTTCTCTTATTGGTGCTGGAAATGCCAGCACTGAAAACCTCTGGGGTCAGAGGACCTTCAAGTCCTGTGCAGTTCCTTTATAACAAGACAGTTCAGCCTGTAATGGGCACAAGCAGTACTGGTGTCTGTTCCTACACATGATCTGGTGCAGGTCTCTTCCTGCTGCCCCAGGAATCTGAGCAATGAGACCCAAAATATAGCAGTGACCCAAAAGATAGAGACCCAAAATCTGGCCTGAGACCCAAAAGATAGCAGTGAGTGACAGCAGATCCATGTGGAGCTACAGCACATTTCACCTCCTCTCAGTTCAAAAGCAATGAAGGAAACCAGCCTGTGGCAGTGGGACCCCTGAGAAGGATATTTCATTTCTCCACTGCTCTGATGTGAGATCTCTGGCAAAGCCACTCCTGTCTCTGCTTCAGCTCCGAGGGCTATCCCAGGTCAACTGTGAAAGTGTGGGTTGGCCTGAGCAGGAGGGATTCTGTTCCTGCTTAGCACTCCTCATGTGGGCATGGGATGCAACACTGCCCCTGAGCAGCCAAACCCACCACCCCTCCTTCCCATTCCACACCCACAGGCAGCTGGGGAGGAGTGGGACCTCCTCATCCCAAACATCTGGAATCCCCAAGGACACCCTGCTCTGTGGTATCCTGTCTCTGCACACTGCCCAGGGTGGCTGGGTGTACCTGCCTGTCATACTAAAGGTTGCTAAAGCAAACAGTCCCCCAGTATCTTTCAATTATTTTGTTGGAACTGAGGACAGT
Organism: Notiomystis cincta; assembly: GCA_013398075.1. NCBI lineage: Eukaryota > Metazoa > Chordata > Aves > Passeriformes > Notiomystidae > Notiomystis > Notiomystis cincta. Next base: position 87,727 of record VZRX01020808.1, read on the forward strand.
GTGTACTTGGGAATTGTCCTGGTTGGAAAAACTTCACGCCAACAGGATGTGCTCAAAAGTGAACCTGACTCAGTAGAAATGATGCATAAAAATCATCGCAACCATCTAAATAAATGTAAATAAACCACAGAGTGTCATAAATAACAGTGCTGAAAACATCATCAGACTTTTAATTTTAGCTCAAAAAAACTATTGAGAACACAATTTATCAGGAAGTCACGATGCCCTTTGCTTTATCTTAACCACTTTTGCATGCACAACTGTTTTGTTGGACACTTGCTTCAGTCCAAATCCTGTTTTAATTTCTTTCCTAGGTAATCAGCATTTCTGGCTGACAGGAGGCTGCTCTGCAGCACTGTGGTTTTCCACTCAGAGGTCTGTTCTGAGGTCTGGGAGTTTGCAGAGCTGTTCTCAGGTGGCTTTTTCCACCTGGGTGAGAGGGGAGCAGTGATGCAGAGGGGACACTGCAGAGAGGAAGGGCCATTTCCCTCCTTGTCCTCATGTGGGAAGCAGAGTCAGAAAATGTTGTTTTAAGCTGTGTCTGTATGGCTAAAGAAGTGTTGAAATTCATGCTAAACAAAGCAGGCCTGAGGCCAAATGACCAGGTCAAATCCCTGCTGCAGAGTACTTGGTGCTGGGCTTCTTCTGGACCATGTTGTGCTGCCAACGGGGACATTAGGACAGAGCCATCATCCTTTGGGTCTTCTCCTGTAGTTCCATGACTCTGAAATGCTGTGAGAGCTGTGTCACTGCCCAGCAGAGTGGTGTTATCATAGCACGAGGCCTTTGGTAAGAATTGTTTGCTACAGAAAATGGCACAAGAGTATTTATTTAAGGGTATACAAACCTGCCTGGGACAGTGTTGGAGCACTGGGCAAGGTGAAGGCAGGCAGAAAGTTTTCAGTCTCACTCTTCCTGCCTCTTGGGAGCAGCCATGGGCATGTGCCATTCCCTGGTGGGCACTGGGACATGTCCAGTGTGTGCCAAGGTGCAGTGAAACAGCGTGGATGAAGGGGGTCCACTTCTCTCAACCTGGGCCCAGCCTTGCTTCCTTTGCAAATATAAACATATCTGGGGAGGGAAAGCAGTCATTAGGTACAAGCTTAGGGCATTTTTCACCCACTGAAGAGATGAGCAGTCACCCAACACCCCAAATAAAATGTTCAGAGTGATACTGGTGGCTCAGAAGGGGTTTGCACCCCTATTTCCAGGGAAACAGTTGTGCCTACAAGAAAAAACAGTACAAGGTAGCTTTTGAAAAGATGAAGTTTATTTTATCTGATGTGCATTTTAATGAGGAAATTATATATATAGAACTTTACACTGTTTCCTTGAAGCAAGGCAAATTTAGCTACATCTTTGCAGAGTATATCTGAAAATGGAAAAAAAATACTCTTTAATGGAAACCTTTTCCATTTACACAGGAATGAAACAGAATAAACTCCACATTTCCACACTCACATATTACTGTAGACATAAAAATATTCCTGTGGGATCACACAGTCAGAAATCACCTACTCAAGGGGATATGAATGATGACTTCAATAGAAGATGGACATAAATTTTAATTAGTTGGTTATTTGATCTTGTGTTGTTAGTGATGGAGGATCTCAGAAGGGAATTAAGTATGCTTAAGACTGAAATTGCTTAGAACCAAAACACACTGCTAGGTAAGTTAGATACCACTAAATTAAAAGAAACTTTGCACCTATTAGAGATACAATAAAATAAAAATGGCAATTACAAGCAAGCAATCAAAAATGCAATTGAGATCAAACCAGCTATGGGGATAACTAAATTTATCTTTGACTTAATCAGACCTGCTAAGTATTTTCAGCAGATTTGAGAAAAAGTATTAATATTCTTGGGAACATTTTCTCTTGGAAGATACAATTGAGGAATAGAGAAACTAGGTCCAGGGTTTTTTTGCTTTAGTGTGTTTTTTCATCGAATTTCTCCTTCTATTTATGTATCCCAAGCAAAGCATCTCTTGCATCATTTATACACTCTGCTTGCTCTCTCCAGTATCCCAGTCTTTCACCTACTATCTGTTAGTTCATGTCAGGAATACCTCTAAAATCACCACAGCTTAAAAAAAAATAAAATTATTTATTCTCTTATAGTTTTGCAATCAATAAAATCGTGCATGTGAGCTCAGTGTGAGGCTGGGCACGCTGGACTGCAGCCTGCTGTGGAAAGGGAAGCAGAGCAGGCAGAGATGCTCCAGTCAGCCCTCCCTCAGCTGCTGGGACGCTGCTGGCGAGCGCGTGGCACAGTTCTGACCTCTGCCAAGTGTCTCATTTTCCCCTGACAAAGTCTGGGCACGGCTCAGGGCTGCTGCAGATGGAGGGCCACTGCCAAGAAGCAGCAGGGGATGAAGCTCCTCTTGTGGGGTTTGATGACAATGAAGCCGCGTGGGCTCGAGCCAGGCCAGGCCAGGCCAGCTGCCCTCGGGGCCAAAGGGAGCTCCTGCCTGTTCACTGCGGCCTCTTGGGCTGCTGCACACTCGTGTTGAGGCTGCCTCAGCAGCATGCAATGGCATCAGCCACTCCTGCCTGCTGCTGGCACCCCCTTTCCTGACAGTCTTGGGTTTCAGCGCCAGAAAATCGCCACATTCGACATTACGAAAACTTCAGCTACCCCAAGTCTCTGTGCCATTGCACAGCTGCATCTTGGACCTCTTCTTACCAGTCAAATCCATTTTATATGATGGATATTCCACGATGGAAAATTGTTTATTTTTTTCATCAATTTAATGACAAAAATTTGTTGAAGCCTCGGGTGAAAATTTGTAAATAATTGCATCATCAGATAAAGCTCATGAATGTTCTGCAATGTCAAGGAAACAAACTAACAGGCCAGAATCAGAATGGACAAACACAGTCACCTTAATTAAGCAGTAGAGATTATTTTTAATCATTTTCATCCTTGAATATATTTTCCTATTTCCATTCAGAAAAAAAAAGGGAAATAATTTTTCTGATCAGCTTGCCACTGACCTTGCATTTTTTATCCTTTTTGTTCCATCTTGCAGATCTCTGGCCACTCAACATGCAAGACCATCACAGTTTGTTGACATGCTTCTACTGTGGTCCCATATGACCTTCTTCTCTGGCAGGTGTCTGTCTGAAACTGTTTGCACACTCTAATCCTCCTTTAAATATAATTTCTATTATAGAAACAGAAAGGGACAGTCCTCTTTTCTAATAAATAACCACAAATCCAGATGCAAAAACATGAACAACATGAAAAAGATTCCTGTTAAATCTGAGTACCTAACATCTTCTCCTTTCATCAAATCTTCAACAGTATAGTATCAATTTATATCTTGAGCCTACATGTCTAAATCTTAAATACACAACAGTTCACACCTAAATTAACATTTTCCCCCCTGTTTTCATTATTAGAATTTGCTAATAATCTGACTGCTCTATTGCCTGAGGAAGGGAGGAAGAGCTGACCTCTCTTCACTAAAGGAGAAAGGAACCATTATTACATTGTATGTTACATTGCTTATGTTGTTATTCTCTTCCTGTTCAAAGTAAAGTAAATTTCTAATGAGAGCAGAATTGGAGTTCTCTGGGCACTTGCATTAAAATACAGTAAAGAAGTTAGAAAATTGACAACCCTATATGTATTCCTGCACATACAAGAGTGCATGCATGATAGTAACAATAATACGGAGGAAATGCAGTAAAAAAGTAGGAAAACTAAACGTCTCAACAAGCTTTATATTTAAAAATAACTTCACAATTATAATTTGCTAGGCAAAATGTGAGTCCCTGACAAAATTATAAAGCACCTCTTAACAAAGAAAAATATGATCAAATAATAATAAAAAACAATTTATAAATCAGTAAATAAGCCCAAACTAATATACAGCTCTTTAAAAGAGCAAATCACACCATAGGAATGGAAAACAAAATTTTAGTCACACTATTCATTAATGGATGGATGATTGAATTTTTACATACCCTTAATTTTCTTTACAAATTAAAAACTTGCCAAAGAACCTCCAGTATGTATTTTTACATGGATTGAAACCACATGGCCAAATAGTTACTTTACATGTAACACAGTTGTGAGACTGAAGGGAGTTCTGACCAAAGAGCTGTTAACAACTTCAATCAAAATCACTGTGACAGCCCTAAGCTTGATTTTAAGAACAAATACAGGCAAATGCATGCACACAGCTGTATTTAAGCCTAACTTTGAGGAATCCAGCTCGGAGGATTTGTGCAGAGTAGTTAGGACATAGGTCATTAAGGTCTTATCTAAAAGATAATCTCCCAAAAAAATTATGGAAACCTATTGCTCCAGTCACCCAGCACTGGACAAGGTATTGAAGAACATGCTTCAGGAGTAATCCTCTACTGGCAGGGGAAGAGATTAAATGGCCCAATAGCTTTTTCCATCTTTAGTTGTTATGATTGCACTGTAATCCGACTAGTGCCACTTGCCTGAAGAGGGGAAGAAGACCTCAACCTTGGGGGTAGGGAAAGACACAATATTTCATTGTGTACAATATTTCAGAAGCTATTCTTCCCAGAGAGCTCCTCTCAGATTAGTGTTGTTGGGAAAGGTTTATCATTTGCATTCCCATTTCTGCAGTCAATCCAAGTAATATGATTGTGGCATTAAACTTATCCTACAAAAGGTATTTGTTTAAGACATTTCTTTTCCATTATTACTCACACAATGAATGTATGCACTAGGTTTCTAGAAGTCTGCACCAAAAACAACTTTTAAGCCCAGAATCACATTTCCTTCTCCATTGGCCTTAATTCCTCTATTGAAACTTTTTGCTGACTAGTTGAAAGGGGCCGTTCACTCACTTTGCAAAACCCAATATGCGATTTATTCCCACATTTCAAAGGAAGAATGGGAAGCTTTTAAATCTCTACAAAGGAACCGAGTAATACTGATCAAGCCCATCTGACAAGGGGACAGATGTAGGGTGATGAGTGAATTCTATAAGACGCTTTAAAATTTGGATCAGTGAAGACAAGTGTCTTCCAGGAGGAGCATTTTGATTCTCCCCAGCACAGTTCACTTGGCTGAGTAGAAGTGCCAGTTCCTCTCTCAGTGTTCAAGAAGCACCAGCTCCATCTCAACAAAGTGGGTATGTTCCAGATCTAAAGCATACTGCAAAAGGAGGTCACCTGCACTGCAACTTGTTAGACCCTCTAAATCCAAAAATCCTGAGAAGCAAACTTATCTGAAATGCTTTCTTATCCAGGAAAGGGTTCCTGTGCTCTTCCCAGCTCTGAAACTCTTTATCAGCTCCATCTATGTGCTACTCATTGTGCCCCAAACTTTCTCAAGTTCTGTCCACTGTTGTATCATGCACAGGATTTTTAACAATAATTTCTAAAAAATACCCCCTCAGCTCCTCACCACATCACTTGGTAGTTCCAGTCACACAGCAGCAGCAGCAGCATCTATGGTGCTTTCAGCTTCCTGCAGAGCCATATTTTGATTCTGCTGTTAGAGCTGAAGGATCTCACTTGGCACTGTTCTGACAATGAATTTTACGCAAAATTTCCTATGAGATTCATCCCATTAAAAATGGGCAGGTTGCCATGGCCTGCTGGGTCCCTGATCTATTCTCAAAGCTGGTGCATCCCTGAGCATTTCTGGTCTTTTTTTTGCCTTCATTAAGGCTCTGATCAGAGTAGAAATATGTCCACACAAGAGAGAATAAAGATTTTGGACCCTATAGGAAAAATGTGAGATCCAGCTTTGTTAACATCTTAAATCCAGGTCATCATTACAGTTGCACCATAAATAGCCATTCTTACAGGTGCAAAATGGGTGTTAAGATGCAATTTGGGAACCAGCAGTACTCTACCAATATAAGTATGGTCACAGTTTTTTTAAACAGTTGCACTCACTGGGGAATTGAAGAACACAAGCAGCTAGATAAAAATGGCAATTATTTGGACCTAATACAGAAGCTCCCTGCAAGAGTAAATAAGAAAGTAGCTGAAGAAATTGTTTTTCACCTTTTGGATAAGCACTGTAACCACATTTTCACCAAACACAGAATTTACCCTTGTTTTCCTTGAGGAAAAAAATTTCTCCTCTGACTTTCCTGCTCCAAAAAACAATTGGGAGGATACAAAGCTCTCTTGCCCTCACTTTAGGGGAAATACAGGTAATTATTGAAACAAGATTTTTGAAGAGGGTGCATACTTTAGGACTTACAACTTCTGTAGTCATTTTATTACATAATACTTTGTTACTGTATTTGTCTTTTTAAAGACTGAATCAATGATTTCAAAACATCCCAGTTCTCCACCGGAAGCTGTGCAAATGACACAACCTCACCAGCTTCCCTTTACACAAAAATAAACAACCTCACAATAAAAAACTGCCCCTTGCTATCTTAAACAATAAGGGCTCTCCTTTGTTTCACACCTGTATTATTATTATTTCAGTTATTGTACTGGAACATTTGTGGTGCAGACATGTACTTTTGGAAGGTAATGTGAACTTTTTTCTCCAGTGAACTCTGATATCTGTGCCCAAGAAAGTGAGGAAGCATTCTTGCCTTGCATGAAGCTGCCTCCTCCTCCAAGGAGTCCACTGTGCTTTGATGTACAGTTGTCCTGAAGTCTCTTTCCATTTTGTCCTATTCAGCTGAAGCAACTTGAAACAAACCAGGGAAGTTAACCCTAGAAACAGGAGAAATTTAGGGAGTTATTTCCATAAATGGAAATGACTTCTGGAAAATCAACTATAAACATGAAGGCAAGAGGCAGTTCTTTCAGTTGGTTTGTTTGCTTACCTTCCTCCAAGCATCCTAAGGGGAAGAAAAGAAAAAAAAGAAAGGCAGATAGGCAGACAGAAGATGCAGACGGAGATACAGAATGTACCCATTAAGTATCTGTGAGGAATGCTTTATCAGCCTGCTGCTCGGCTGCAGAGCTGTGCATTTCAGGGCATTAGATTCCCAAGAGCGGGGATCTATAGAGGATTCCTACCTTTGGAAAAGAACAAAAACACAGAATAAAAGCCTTAATCTTATAACCCCCAATCTAGCCAACTAAATCCCCAATTAGCAATTCAAACAGATTAATATAGTCCTTCCCTCCATTAAGCATACCCGACATCATGTGGTTGTGTATTTTAAAGTTACATTTTTCTTGTGTGCAGCTCTTTTTCTCACCAAAGTTGACAATTCCTTTCAGACCATCCTACTTTTCCATAGGCTGGGAATAGACTCTTTATCTTTTTGCCTTTCTTTTTCCCCCATTTTTTTTCTTTTAAGTGCAGTCGGTCTTGTTGATGCACTCTGGCAGAATCTCTTAAATGAATGCTTTGCTTTATTGAACATGTCTCCAGATGTCTGTCCACCTTGCCATTTCCATACTGCAGGCAGTTTGCAGTGCTCCCATTGAGAGCAACGTAGAGGGTGGAAATGGCACACTTCTCTGGCTTGCTCGAGAATTCACTCTTATTCCCATCAAACTCATGAGTGCTGTAACTTTAATGACCATTTCTGCTCTTGACTGAGGAGAAACCAAAGCACAGGGCTGTCCCAGCTGGGAAGAAGCACTGCTAATGCCTCCCTGAGAAAGGCACTTCGGATCTTCCCCAGATTTCAGAGAGTAAGCCAGTGCCAAATGCCTCCAGACACATCAAGATCATGTTTCTGGAAAGTATGAATTACCTGTGACCACTAGAGGTGGCCAGCAGTCTGTTGGCTGACCCTATAACCTATTTGTCCCATTTAACCCCACTGGGCTAGGTGTAGTAGAGGACCATGTATGTCCCTGGCCCTCTCCCATCCCTCACTCCCCTGCATGTAAAACGATGGTGGAAACATTTTGACCCTTCTCTGCCCTGCAATTTCACCCCTCTGGTTTTAAGCAAAGGTAAGGAAAAGCTGACCATTTATTTTCCCATATTTTGTTAAGCAGACCATTTAAAAATCTCCTTTTCCCTCAGCTGCAGTGGGTTCCCAGAAGGGAGGCTTTGGGAGGAAAGTGAGTCTTGCAGCAGAGCACGTCTGTGGCCTCCCACAACTAACCAGCTGTCAGACAATTGTACTTGGGAGCACCAAGGTTCATGCCCATGCTACTGGCTTTCTTTGCACACAATAACCCTCAGGAAGGGTAAAGATGCACAGGCTTTTTGTCTTCTGCACATAGCAGGAAGGTTTAAAACTTATAAAAATGTAATTGGTGACATTTCTCTCACACTGGGCCTTGAAATGCAAATGCAACATGGCTTTGAAGGTAAACATAGACAGCCAGCTTGTATTTTCTCAGTTCTTATCTTTGACTCTTTGAAAACTGTGAAACTTGTAAGAAAGTTCAATAAAATAAATGCAGGCATGGGTATATGGAGATTATTATAATGATCATTATTCTCCATCTATCCAACCCATTCCCAATCACCAGCAGCATTTCACAAATACTTTGCTGCCCTGCACTTTACATATACAGGTGTGCTTACACCTTATATGGACAACAATAGGGCCCAGTCTGACATGTGAAGCATAAGAGGAATAACAAATACATGTCTGCTTTACTTGTCTACCAGGTGGAACAAAACTTCCCTAAACATTTTTGATCAAAGGCACTTTTCATCAAACAAATTTTTGTCTGTATTTTAAAAGTTTGACTTGACTTTTTTCTAGGTTAAGTTTGCTTTAGGGTTTTTTTTGTTTTTACTGAGAGTTGAAAAATCTAATAGTCAAAATAAAATTATTTTGCTTTAGACAAATAATATATGTTTTAAGTATTTATGAGAAAAAAATTATCAATTTTTCCAGTTCTTGTCTTAAGCTTGAAAACTTTAATCAAATAAAGAACCTGTTCTTCTCATTGAACTTACTTGGAAGCTTTGCTACCACCTTTCAGAATCCCCTATATTTAGTTTTTTGTTTTGTTTGTCATAGTCACTGGTGACTTTCTAAAAGCTTCCTCCATTGGAATCAGTAGTTAGTTCCAAAATATCTATTTTCTCTTTCAATAAAAGTCTTTATCCCTTAAGACTTAAGGATTAAGATGATCAGAATCATCATCACATGTGATCAGAATTTATTTCACACACTTTGCAACTATTCAGCAAATAAAATTACCTGAATGGATGCTCGTTACTTTTAAATCTTACAATTTATTGACAGCTTCACAGATTCTCATCATTTTAAGTTGGTCATACCAAAGTATCAGGAACAATTTTTATTAGAAGTGTTTGCATGGCTATAACAGATGGACATGCATGAAGATGTGTAGTAAAGAGAGAGGCTCTGACCTTCTCACTGCCCAGAAAACAATCCACTCAAAAAAACAAGTGGAAGTGGACAAAACCCCAAGATTTCACATTTGATGAAACCCAGGTCAGTGCAGCCCCTGGCCAGCCAGGTTCACCCACACTTCCTCTGAGGATGGATCAGCCCTCCCCAAACACAAACTCCTGCAGAGAGCGAAGAGCCGCGAGTCCGCAGCCTCCCGAGCGCGGGGAGCGTGGAACGCGCAGGAGCCGCGGGTGGAAGGGATCACCCAGGGCAGACGGGTGCACGCTGGCCCTGGGGCACGGGCTGGGGGAGAGGGGAACTGAGTGGGGATTTCCAGAGCTGAGCTGGAGAAAACAGGCAAGAGGGAGGAAATGCTGGCTGAGCCAAGCCCCGTGGCATGACTCCCAGAAATGGAGTCCATATCGCAGGCATCTGGAGGCATCAGAGGTGGTTGTCAACAGCTGGCTTGAACAGCTGGATCTCCCTACTTTGCTGGCTGTGAGATGGCACAGTGGCAGAGATGGGAGCAAATTGCCTGCTGGATATCCCAAATCCACGTGGGCTGGCCAGGGGTTACTGCAGACAGCCAGAGTAACTGGGCAGACTGGCTGATTTCTAATGGAAGTGAAACACTTGCACAGGAGTCAGGCTGCCAGGCTAAGCTGGCTGCGGGCAGAGAACCACAGGCTGCACTGATACAGCCCATGAGTCACGGGCAACGCTTCCACCAACAGCAGAACTGGTCCTTAATGGCTCCATTAATGGGCTCCTTGCAAGATCAGACACACACGCTTCTTGCTCGGCCTCCTTGCTCTGTGCAGGAGTATTCTTATGCCCAGTGAGCTCTTAATTTGCAGTCAAGTTAAGACCTGATCTGGTTCCTTCCACTATCAAAAAATAGTGATGTCCTCTGAATTCCTTGTTGCATAGGAGAGCCAAACCTCACCCAGATGCTGGCAGTTGCTCATTTTTGACAGCTAGTGGCTTGCAGCAAGCATGCTCTGCTACTGAGAGGAGTCAGGTTAGGCCCAATCCTGCTAACACCTAGTACTAGACAAAGTCCTTACTCACAGAAGTCAATAGGCATAACTCATTGCAGGAAATGCTACCTCTGTCAGTGCTTTGCAAACCTTTTTGTTCAGATACTGAGACAAAGTTACAGGCATTCTTATTTAAGAATGTATTTGAGGCTGTTTTGGTCTGCTTTAGTTGTCATGCCATATGCAGATGAATTTATCAAGGCTTAAATTGTTTCTTCCTGAGATGTTTGTATTCTTCTAATGCCACCTTTACAGGACAGCCCACCATAACCTTCTTCATGAACACATTTTGATAATAATGTCAACACAGTCTGTTTGCAGTAGCAAAAGTTAGAAACATACACCTTACAATTTAATGAAAAAGTATTTTAATGAATTCTTGTATAAAAAGGAAAACAGTGCTCTTAATCTTCTAATTATGTATCTTCTATACCAGCAGATTTATGTTTCAAGAGGCTCAGACTGACCCCATGAGCTTCAGTGTGGAAGAAGACTGGCTGAACAGAGACCTTTGGCTGGAATCTGGTGCATGAGAAAAGGAGTTTATGAGCTCTGTAAGAAGGATCAGGCCACTCAGGAATACTACAAGGATGTTGTGAGGTCATGCAAGGAGAAAATTAAAAACAGTAAAGCCCAAATAGAGCTTTATCCAGCTGCTGCTGTATAAAACGATTTTAAAAATATTTCTAATAAATACATCAGCAGTAAAAGGGGGCTTAGGAGAATCTCCATCCTTTACTCAATGCAGGGAAGATAATGATGAAGGGTGAGGAGAAGGCTGAGGAAGTCAATGCTGAAGACTGGCAAATGTGACACCCGCCTAGAGGAAGGGCTGGAAGGAAGATGCAGGGAAACACAGGCCTGTCAGCCTGACCTTGGGGTGGGGGAAGGCTGTGCAGCAGATCCTCTTGAGTGCCAACACACTGCATGTCCAGGACAACCAGGGGACCAGGCCCAGCCAACATGGGGTTGTGAAAGGCTGCTTGACCAACCTGATCTCCTTCTCTGACAGTGTGACCCACTTAGTGGGTGAGGGAATGGCTGTGGATGTGTCTACACTGATTTTAGGAAGGCCTTTTACACCATTTTCCACAGCATTCTCCTGGAGAAACTGGCTGCTCACAGCTTGGACAGGTACATTGTTCACTGGATAAAAACTGGCTGGATGTTTGGGCCAAGAGAGGGTGGAGAATGGAGTTACATCCATGGTTGTAATTCTGGGAGGTCACAAGTGTGTTCCACAGGGCTGAGTGCTGGTGCCAGACTTGTTTAACATCTTTATTATTTATATCTGGACGTGGGGATCAAGTGGGGGTTCCCCAATCAGTTTGTGGATGCCACTAAGTTGGGTGGGAGAAAAAGAAGGCAAGGAAGGTGGTGCAGGATCTGGAACACAATTCTTATAAGTAATGGCTGAGGGAGCTGGGGGTGTTTAGCCTGGATGAAAGGAGGCTCAAGGGGGACCTTATCATTCTCCACAAGTACCTGAAAGGAGGCTGTAGCCAGGTGCAGGTTGGTCTCTTCTCCCAAGTAAAAAGCCACAGGACAAGAGGAAATGGCCTCAGGCTGTGCCAGGGAAGGTTTAGATTGGATATTAGGAAAAATTTCTTCTCAGAAAATGTTGTGAAGTATCTGAACAGGCTGCTCAGGGAAGTGGTGAAGTCACCACTCCTGAAGATATTTCAAAGATGTGTAGATGTGGCACTTAAGGACATGATTTAGTGGTGATGCTGGGTTAGTGGTTGTACTCCATGAACTTTTGCCAATCTAAATGATTCTATAATTCCATGAAAACTGTGAAAATCACAATATCTTAATGCATTAAAAGCTGTGTAAGTCACCAGAGACTGCAATACATTGTGGCAATAGTTTTATCAAAACACAGGTAAACATTTTGTACAAATTAAAGTCATCTGCAACTTTTCCTCTTCTCATTTTTATCTACCCTGCCCTATTATGATGGATTTTATGTCTCAGGTGCTTCTTTCTAAAGCAGAGCTCATTGTTATATGCATATATAAACACAGAAGCATAAAAGTCCAGCTTTGATGTCAGAGAGCACTGTCTACCTACCCATTCAGCCTTGGAATGGGAGCCACCCTCTGACAGGTGTGTTGTGGAAAAGCCACCCCAACAGTGTGCTATTGGGGAGATAGAGTTAGAGCTTCAGCCCAGGAGCCCCAGCCTTGAAAAACTAGGGAAGCTCTTCCTAGGCTGATATTTGCATGCTTTCTCTAAGAGTGACCACAAACCCTTAGCCCAACTCTATCCATGAGTTTTTGCAGGGTGACCAGGCCCAAGTGTCTCCCAGCCACTCAGGCAGAGGCTCCTGAGCAGTGAGAGGGTTTTTTGAGATGCCTGTTCTTCAGAAGGACTTGGTCTTTCAGGTTGAAGAAGCCTACATCTCAGGCACTATTGAACTTCCCATGGAAGCTCCCATTTTTGCAAACTTCTTTTTTTCAGCCTGAGCTTGCACCTGCTCTGCTTTGGTGGATATTCCTGGAGGGCTGGTGGTACCCAGCTCTTCCTCAGGCATCACCTCTGGTTTGTCCATTGGGCCTGGTGGCACCTCCCATGGCTGTGCCCTGTGTTATGGGGCAGGGCTGTGTGTGTTCCCTCTGTCCAGCACACCCCAGGGCAAGGGCAGCTCTCCTGAGGCTCAGCTGGCCACGCTCCCTCCAAGGGCAGGGCCCTGGCAAGGAGCTCTCCACCACAGCAGCAGGGGAAGGCACAGCCACCCAGCCTCACACGCTTCCTCCGTGTAAAAGTCATGAGCCATTTTATTTGGCTTTTTTCCTTCCCATTTTCTCACCCTGTGGTTGCAGCAGCCATGGATAAGATGGGGTAATTAAGCATCAAGGGTAGCAACCCTCCCAGCTCCACTGATAAACCTCCCACCCCTGCCTAGACACGCTCTCTGACATCCCAGAGCCCAGTATCCTCTTGATCCTTTGGCTAAACAACAGACCTTCACTATCACTCAGGAAGCCGAGCCTTTGAACTCAAACCATGTATGTTTAAGGTGGGGAAAACCATATCTCTGTGTACGGAAAGAAACTGAGTTTTTTGGTGGGTTTTTTTTTCCCCCTCAGTAGCAGTTTAGCAGTTTTAAGGTCTGATTAAAACAGGAGGAAACAGAAAATCCTGGGAAATTTCAGGTTGGATTACTTCTCTGCAGTAAGAGGAAGAATCCTAAAATAGAAAGGACACCCGAGTGTCATCAAATATTCTGTAGTTTTGGCTCAGACTTGCAGTCACTGAGATAATAACTTGTCTTTCTGCACTGCTACTTTTTAACTCCTGCACATGCAGCTACCGAAGACAAAACCAGATGTATGCACACATACAAATAACAGTGACCTAATATCACCACCTGAATGAAATCAAGTACTTCATGTAAAGGTTTCTGACATGATTTTATTGTATTACTTGCCTTTTTTTTCCGCCAGCAATTGGTAGTTTAAGAAGGTAGTTTAAGAAGGATCTCTTTAAATATACTGGAGCATATTTAAAAGGCTGACAAGTTGTATTTGTGGTTTTCAAAAGAAATTATTTTTGAGTAGAGCTACCTTTTTTTGGCATAAAGCAATTGGAAAGTACCACAGATATCTCAATAAAACACATCAAAAGTAACTTTCTATAGCTTGTTTTGACATGTCCACTTGTGGGTTGTATCAACTTTAACTAAACATCATTTTTTTTCCTCTGTCAGTACAAACCATTAAAAACATTCAACAGAAAAAGCAAATAGAAATAACCCAGTCCTGTGTTTGCCTATTTTCAAATAAAAGGAGATACAGAAAGGAGTGGTCACTGCAGTTGAAAGTGCATTTTTCTGATTCATATATTTGCTGTAACTATTTGCATAGGATTTAAATGTCTAAGAAAAATGCCCAACCATTTTATAGAGAATGCTGCATTTGAGAAACCTGAAAATGCTAATCTGATTTCATATTTACAAAGGTTTGTTTACTGTGTGTGTGATCAATTCACCAAATGACAGCAAACTTTGGTAAATACAGTTTTGATGCCGAGACTCTTTGACCTTTTAATGAAGGAATAGAAAGCTTATCTGCTCTAGAACCAATCCTAAAGGAGCACTTTGTGCTGATTTCATTTGAGATCTTATCCTTTCTCTCCCTTTCCTTCTCTCTCTTTTTCTCCCACCCTCCCTTCCTATGAACACTGAATGCTAAGTAATTTCCTTGTCAAGGTTGCTTATCAGGGCTAGATTTACACTTGATATCATTTTGTAAGCATGTAGCAAATGGTTCATACATTAAGAGAAAAAGGGAGCAGACAGTGTTTGTGTCTGAGGAGGAAACGAATCTCAAAAAAAATAAATGACTGTTAATTAATATCCTAATAAAAAAATAAATAAAAGATCATTCAATCACAGAACACGCCTAGGAAACAAGCAACGAAATTAAGTCTAAAAATAGGCCTGCATGCTCTTTATTTATCCTGAACACACAGAGGCACTTTCTGTTCAGTGATGGAGTGCAGGTAAATTAAATGCACAATGGAGGATCTTTCCTTAACCCCCCAAGAAAATTAATTGAAAAAAAAATTATCACAAACATTTCAGTGCATCAGCATCCTGCTACTTCCACAGCAATGTTTAAAATGACAACGCTTGCCCTACAAGAGGAAAACATGTTTAAGGCTTCCTTATGCTTAACCCAAGGTAATCATTTGCAAAACCTCTGGGCAATCAGCTTGGAGTCAGCTGGTGGGAAGGACTGGGAGAGGATCTGTACTGGCTGGGCCTAAACTTTCAGTTTAAGGATTCCTGCATTTTCAGAGATGTTGCTGGAGAAAGATGGAGCCCAAAGCTTATTCCAGGCAAATAGAAGTGTAAGCTTTGGCCAGCACCCACAACAAAGGCAGCAATAACATCTGCTTTGGTGCCTGAGAAGGAGAAGCACAGATGTTTTCTGCAGAGCTACATGACCCCCAAAGGAAGAATTACAGATTCTATGTTAGAGAGAGATGAATCTGTAACACATTACTACTGAATTACACCAATGCAACCCACATATCCTGTTAAAACCTACCACTGAATAAGAACACTCATAGTGTTTTTTTCCATTATTGAATCCTAAAATGTATCACATGCATTTTGATAAAGGAATGTATTATATTGTGTTAGGCTAAGTGATAAATGCATAGGCATTAAACACCCATCATTTTCCTTCTCAGGCTCCTGTGCAGGAATGCCAGGCAGCCAGTTCCTCCACAGGCATGAAACCATTTAATGTGCCCATCTTTGGGGACAGCACACTTGGGAGCAATGCTCTCCTGCCCTCTGTGCTTAACCCTGTGAGTGGCTCGTGGGCTCAGATTGTCTGAAGCCATTCAGGGCACCAGGTTCCCCCTGTCTTCCTTCATCAGCTTAGGTTAAACAAGCAAAGGTGCAGGGAATTCACCCTGTGTTTCAGATGTGATTGTCAGTGGGTGAGAGGGATCTAGGGGCAAATGGGAGCCAATTCCTGCAACATTGGAGGAGACATCTTTGGAGAGCAGGTCTTCTTTGCTGCGCAACACTGAAATCCCAACTTTTCCTAGCTTATGTGCTACAGCCTGGCAGAAAGGGACATGTTGATCTAGTTTTCACTTTTTTTCTGATCTCTTGCTCTTCTCTCAAACTGTTCCCCATTTTCTCTCCTGCAATCTGCATTATTTCCTGATTCTCATCATTACACCACTATTCTTTAGTGATATATTTCTGTTTTCAACCACTTTCTTCTGCTTTTTACTAATTTTCCCTTCTCTTTCCACAGCTGTTCTTTCAACCAAGTCTCATCCCTTGCTTCTTGTTGTGGACTGACTCAGATTGGAACCTGAGGATGAAAATCCTATCCAGGGAAAGTACAGAAACACAGAGATCTCACAATCTGTTAAAAAGAAGTTGCAGCAATACAAGATTTCCAGTGTCTTCTCCATTAAATCTCCCAAGGCAATTCCACGAGTGAGAGGAAGGAAGGTAGCCATGACAACTGAAGGCTTAATAGTATCTGGTGCCTTCTGCTGATGAGCCTCTTCCCGACCCCAGAGTGGGAACTAATGATGCCATCTCCAGGGTGATGCATATCCTCCACCATGACCCACGGACTAGAACAGAAAAGGGACAAATCCGGCGTAAAGAGAATTATTTTGATATGAATCATAATATGAATCATAAACTGAAAGGTGATATCATGCCCTATTCAGATCCCAGACAGAAGCAGAGGTTTAGCTTAGACCATCTAGACTAAATATATAACTCAGAATTTGTGTCTGTCCCTCTCAGGTGACAAGGGTCCAGTCTCTGTCAGAGTGGCAGCCCTGCCTCACCAATCTCATCAATGCAGATGACACTGAAGGAACCAATTCTCAAGCAAAGTGCCATTGCATGGGATCTGATTACTCTTCCCTGTGGCCCTTCATTAAGGGTGAATGTGGTGCTGCAGAACGAGACCTACGGTGTGGTTACCTTAGAAGAACAGCAGCATGAAAAGTGAAGGACTGAAAGTGACTCAAACCACAGACCCCATCAGTGGGACACTGCTTCACAGAGACTCTGAATTCCCAGCCTTTCCCCTCTTCCCTGCCAAACTTTCTTAGTCTGTAGTAACACTGTGGGGCCATATAGTGCCAGATATGGCCCTAGAAATTCAGATAATGCCTCTAGTGTGTTGCCATGATGCAGCCTGGCTGATCAGAGCCCCAAGAATCACACCAAGGGAAGGTGAGCAGTGGTTCCATGAGGCAAACCAAGGCAAGAAGCCAATTGCTCCTTAATATGACTGACTTCTACTAGTGGACTGCAGTCACTGAGGACGGAAAATAGACTAAGCAAGAGAAGAAACTTTAGTTTTTAATAGCTCGATTAAGTTGTGCATGATTTAAGATGCTTCTGACAAGAAATGCACTTAGGAGCTCTACTATTACATCACACCAAGCAGCAATGGAATAAAGGTTAAAGTACTTAACTTCCAAAATAGTATAGAGCCGAGATCAATCAAGTGGGAACAAGTCCTGTCTAACATGTCTGCCCATCTTCTTAATAGTAGAGTGGTACATAATGCAAAACCAGATTCTCCCAGTTAATTTAGAGTGTGGCACTGGCACGGTGCCATATACTGCCCATGGTAGTTTCTGAACCTTATAGTAGGAAGCCAGATAAATCCATGGTTGGTCAGCTGTGATTTTAACTATGATTTCAAACTGATTCTGGTAAGAACTTAAAAGATGTGTTCAGGATTTGTTGATTTCCCACCTTTCATGAAAAAAACATGGCACAAATTCTAAATAACCCTTTGCAGCCACCTTCTTCAGGGGGTACCCACATTTCATTGACTTTGCCTTGTGACATCTGGGCATTTCTTAGGGATTCAGAAGTCACCTTTCCATAGGTTAAAATCCCTGAACTTACTTTTCAATAACATCTTCTACTTCACATTGAAATTCATGTTTATGAGAGAAGCCTTCAGGAGGTCCCATTCAGAGGTTTCCTTCTCTCAGTATTACAGGAGCTTCCCTTGTGGTCAGTCATGTAAGGACAGCCACACTGCCAGCACCTACTCTAGCAAATTCAGCTGGACAGGGAACATTTCTGGGCCCCAAGGCTGCCAACACTGCCCATCCTGCTTTTCATGAAGGCAGAGTCTTCCCTCCAAACAGGCAGCCACACTGGAACTGCCCATTGGGAGGAACAGCTGGTCTGCACAGCCCAAACCATTCCTGTGCACATCCTTGGCAACAAGCTTTCCCACATCTGGCCCAGGTCAAACCCATACCAGGGACAGGACCAATAAATTAACAGACCTCCTACCTGTGCCTGGCCTGCCTGGATCCCTAGGAAAGGGCCTGAGAATAAAAATACAGCATAATGCAGCATAGTGCTGCCATGTCATCTGATCTCCAGTTCTGGCAATCAGTAGATAAAGGTTTCCATTAACCAGATTTGCACATGGATCATCAGTTTTAATAGCCACAACTCTCCATTTGGACTCATTTGGGATTTTTCTAGCCTTTTCGAACCTACTGCATTTCCATGCTTCACCACATCCTGTAGCAACAGGTTGATATGATTCTATTGTGCAAAAAAATCTTCCTTTTGCAAATGTTGAACCTGCTGCCATTGTGAAAATAGTGACTCATCATTTCCTCTTTCTCTCTTCACAGCATTCATGTATGTTTAGATCTCTTATCATATATCTTCTCTTGTCCAAATTAAAGGAACCTTGCCTCTTCAGCCTATGCTTGATTGCAAGCTGTTTGATTGCTCCAGTAATTCTTATTACTTTCTTATTACCTTAGACAGGGAGCTACCAGAAGTTCATGCAGTACACAAGATATAGAAGTGTCATGAATTTAAAGTGGCAGCAAGATAGTCTTCATTTTTCTGTGTTTTGGGTTTTGGTTTTTTTGCATTCTCTGTGCTGTTGGTTTATTAACACTAGGAGCAGATGTTAAAATCTTCATTAATTGAAACAGTCTTCAGAAACGTGGAGGTGAATTCTGAACACAAACATTCAGTGAGAGATGTGATCCTAAGGTGCTTTTAAAAAAGATTTCAGCTCTTGCTTTACTCTCTCAGCCAGTCAGATGCTATTAGGTGTTACAAGAAGAGCCTCCTCCTAAAAAAGGAATGGGAAAGCTCTGACAGACTTCATTAACAGACAAACAAACCTACCTGACCTATTTTCACAGTCTTCAGATAGAAACACAGTGAGCTCTTTGCCCATATCTCTGCTCTCATCTCCATACTTTCTATTGTCTTGGGATGACTCTGAAACCATAGGAGCATGGAGTGAATCTTGTACAGCTGGCCCCAAGAGCTACATTGGCTCAAAGAGACCCAGAAAGACACAGATGTCTTTAGCAAGTGTAAAAAGGCTTCACCCTTGCAAAGAATTTAGTACATTTTCGCACCCTATTAATTAGTTCAAGGAGAAAATATTAGGCAGACTTGTGTAATTGTGCTGGTCCACTAATCTAAGGAATAGTATTTGTTTTGACTTGCGAGTAATATACGATACATTTTTTCATAATTATGAACTTCATCATAAGGATAAGCAAAGAGATTTTAATCTCAAGTTGATAAATTTTGCAGGGCTGGGTAACAGGTGGAGCCATTTATCTCTGTACTAACTTGATCGTGTTTACAAACTAATTGATGAATGCTTCAGAGGAGTTCCAGGCTTGCCTTGTTACTTATTTATTAACCACATGGATCCATGGGAATCCAAATTGGGTTTACAGCACAACTTGGTTATTCAAAGCTGTAGCTGTGTACAATTCCCTCTTCCTCAAAATAGAGATTTATCCCTGCATGCCTATTAGTTACAATGAACATTGTCTCAATGGTCAGAAGTCTCAATTATCCAAACAAATCCCTTATGACATCGGGATAATTGAGCTCAGCTACTCTTGTGGATAGTTGAAATACCAACATTCCCATGTAATTTCTCATTAGGATTTAAGTGAGCTTAGATTATATCTTAGAAGTCTGTCTTTGATCATAGAGCTATAATGCAAACATAGCGATGACATTATTCCCACACAATTAGTCATTCCTCTTAACGTGTATTTTAAATATTAGGGATGATATGTCTTCTTGTAAACTCTCCCCAGTTTACCCAGAGAGCTTAACTACTAAATCAGTACACCAGAAGACTGGGATGGTGACAACCTATTTTTAATCAGAAAATGAGATGTCATAATACAGTGTAACTTCCAGCAAACAGCAGCTACTGTGAACAGAAGCAGGAGCCTCAAACAAATCACACAATTATATTCCTGAAATTAAGTGAGAAAATTAGTTTAGGATAATAACACATCAAGCTTCATGTGGCTGGAAGATAAGGCATTGCCTCAGTGAACACAAATAGTATGACCCCACTGGGAAAAGGCTACTAAGTTGAAAAACAATTCTTGAGGAACTGTATTGTCACTGGGAACCTCTGGGACAGTGCAACAGGCACAGGGGATGATGCTCAGGAGTGGAAGTTGCCCATTCTTCAAACACAGACAAAATACCTAACCTGCTCCCAAACTGACTCTCTGGGTGAGAGCACATCTTGATCTTGGGTGCCACAAACAGCATGAGCAGTGAGGGCCAGGGCAGGACAGCAGTGGGGTTTGTTCATGGAGTCCCAGGTGAGGAAGGTATAGGATGGGCAGCCAAGTGTAGGGCAATGGCACTGCTAAGACACATGTGAATGGCCTTAGGCTCAGTTTGGTTATGTAGGACAGGGCAGAGCTCTGCGCTCACAGCAGAGATATCAGCTCAGGTGGGATGGAGAGCGGGGGGATGGTGGGAAAAGAGGAGACAATGGGTGGGGAGGCTGGAGACAGGACCAAGGGCAGGTTAACAACATCCAAGGACATCACTCGGTGTATCAGGGAAGCAAGCCCAGCAGAATATCCAGGTTCATGACCCTTCCCACAAGCTTTCCACCTGACTGCTCTCTCCCCACATTTTTGCAGAACTTTTGTAGCTAGACTGGTACAGGCTTGTAAAAAACACTGCTGTACCCCACAAGATAGGAGCACTTCTGAAAGTGCTCTGATCACTGGTTGTTTTCAGCATGTGGTTGGTCACCTGCCCTCCAGTCACAGAGCTCCCTGCACACACATAACAAAAGCTCTTCATGGACCTGAGGTCTTGAACCAGACAGCCACAGAGAGAGCTGGATTCCCAGGGCACTCAGGGGAATGCTGGTGTACATTTCAACCCCATGGCAGTGCCATCACACACACACCCCCCTCAGCACACGGACACACACGCGTCCACCAGCTGCTGTGGCTGCGTCCAGCTCACAGAAAGATACCAGAGGTGCCTGGGCTCTGTCCATTTTGCAAACACCTGAGTGGACTGGAAGATGTTAGTGGTCTGAAGGGATAGAGACAGTCTTCTGAAGCTCCATTCCCACCCACCCTGCTGGAGCAGGGTGTGCCCCAACCCTGCTGTTTCCTGAGGCTATGGAGCAGGCTGAAGGAGTCTCGTTTGCTCCCACCACAGCTCGGCTTGCTCAGCCATCTCCTCTAGCTGTTAGTGAAGCAACGAGGAGGCATAAACCTCTTCCCACAACAAGGAATATAAAACACCACTGGAGCCAGCGTGTCTTGGAGGGAGTAGGCAGCCATGATAACAGCACAGAGGCTGCTCAGAGCGCCCTGGGTAAGCTCTTGCTGGTTTTGGAGGGCCTAAGGGGATGATTACAAAAGGGATTGCTCCTGTGTCAGCTATCCCTGCTTCAGTGGTTGCTCTCTGGAGCTTTGCTTCACCTCATCAGAGGAGGCTGTTAATTCAGAGGCTGGTGAATGAAAATATAGTATCAGCTGGAAGGACCTGGGCCACCTGGCAAACATTCTCCCAGGGGCAAGAGAATAGCCACTGTTTTGTGGTTTTCTTGGTCTCATACTGAAGTTTCCATACGAAGAATCCGTAACACTTTCCCCCTTTGGAGCTGGTCAAACTGTCCTCTAGGATGTTTCTGTGAGGATGGCTGATAGAAGAAGTTCATCTTTTGGAGATCAGTAAATGACAGAGGGCAGTGGAAGCTGCAAAGGAGAAGATAAACTAGATACCTAAGATGGTAACCCCAAGACTGAATTTAGGAAAACCCAGCCAGGAAGGGTCTGGTTTGGGAAAGCCAGTGGCTATGAAGAGGAGCATGAATGAAAGTCACTTGTCTTCAGTGGTAGATTACAACTTGCCTTTTAGGGAAAGGAGTTATAGGGACATGCTGACTTTCTGGAGGCCTTCAGCAGCACCAGCTGCAGAAAGCTTCACCCACCTTCTAGAGGGGCCTTTCTTTCACTAATTTCATAAGGTGATCATCTCAGACTTGATTTCTTTTTGGCAGGTGAAGCAAGATGAGCTTAATCTCATCCCAGGATCCACCACCTTAGGCACGCTCCAGGTGAAGCAGCTACACTCAGGCAAACACAACTCTGATTTTGCATCTTTTTCTGGAGCAAAGACCTGATCAAGAGGCCAGGGAGGTGAATAAAGCAGTGAGGGATCCTGCATGTCCTCTCAGCTGTTTTCATTCACTGAGCTCCTGGAGAGCCCCGGTGGAAAATGAAAGCTGCCTTTGCTCCTCTGCAGTGCCCTCCAGGGAGGGCAGGAAAGCACCTACCCTTCTTCACAGCACATCACCCCTCAGGCACACGGCCTGGCTGTCACCCAGGGATGTCATTCACCTTCTTGGTACTTCAGATGCGTCTATATTTTTGAATCGTCCAAGTCTGTCAAAGTTGTGGGGAGAAATAAGAGAGGCTTAAAATAGCTAAAGAAGAAAATTCCCCAACTGTCAGTTTTATAATTCTTAAATCCATTCCAGGAGAGCTAGCTTCAGCCCTATTTCCTGATCGCTTGGAAAAACTGAGACGATCAATTAAAGTTTTCCCATGCACCCTCTTGGACAGATGGTTGAACCATTTTAATTAAGTGTATGTATTGGACTGACAGAGTTGATGTATCTGACGTGACAGACATTTTCTGTGTTCATTTAGGTTTTTAATCTTTCACTCTCTTCAGTATGCCCAGAACTGTGCTGTTTGCACTGTGCTCTCAGAAGAATTATTCAATACACAGTCGATCGCTTGGATTATTAGATTTCTATTGCTTGTTATTGTTGGGTTTGGCCACAGTGAAAAGCTCCTCTGTAACAATTAGCTACAACTCTGACTCTAATAGTGAAAGAATCTAAGATTTTGAAGTATCTGTTGGGAGATAAGTAACCATAATTTTTGAAGATATTTAGATGTCAACAAGGGCAAATTAGGGCATACTGAGATTTTCAAAAGTATCTAAGTGCCCAGTGCCTTAACTTTCAATGGCACTAAAATGATGTTGGTATTCTGCAGCCCGAGATTCCTAATCCCTGTGCAGTAGTACAAGGTGCATGCTCTCCCAGATTCCTGTTTAAAATAAAAGTAAATTAGCCTTGCTCCAAGAGGTTTTGAAATGAGACATATACTCATTTCCTATATCTCTTTACATTCTGTGGCCTTGCATGAGGTAGAAGATATGGCATAATGGCACTAAAGGCCCTCAGTGTGAGAGCAGGATCCCATGGAGTGTAGGATTTCCCTTTACATGACTTCAGTGGTGGGATCTGGTTTAGAGCAAGTTCCTAACACACAGAGATAATTTCACAGCTAGAGCTCTCTTCCTTGAGTGTATTAGTCCATAAGTTTGTAACAGTAGAATATTTTAAGTTATAATTCATATAAGGAAACAGAAAATCACCAGTGTTTTTTCTTTTCTTCCCATGCAATGGTTATTTATATAAATATAAGACATTGCTACAGTATGTACAAGCCCTCTGGCTTTCCTGGGTTTCTTCACATGGCTCTTTTAGACCTGTTTTAATATTAATAGTGATTAATAGGTAGATTTGGTATTAATAGAATCTACTCTCTCTAGGTTTCAGTGAATATCAATCAATAGCTGCAAAAGTACCATGTACTGGAATATTGTAGTGGCTACAAATACTCTTCTTATTTCCAGTGTCTTTACTGGCTGACATGAATGATTGTTTTCACCTAAGATAAACTCCTAGGCTCTTACACAGTTCATGGCAGAAAAAGCAGTGTCTCCTGCTGGTGAGAAAACCATTCTGGAAAAGTACTTCCACAGAGACCTGGTTGACATGCTCATTATAGAAATATAAGTATCTTTATCCTCAGGACTTTCCAATGTCACATGGCCAGGATCTATCAGTTCCAGGAATTTAGATTTCTGGAATGGTCTTTGAGGGAAAGCAAGAGGAAATAGTAAAAAACATGAATGTGGTCATGAGCATGGGTCTGACGGTTTTTTGGAAGATAATTTATTTATGACATAGCAGACAAGTAGAAAGGAAAGAGCAGGGAAAAAATCAGGTTGTTCTGTTCATGGAACACAAGAAAACCTGAGGTTTAAAAATAAGTGTAGTCCTTCCTGGACAGGCAGAGTGAGACAGAGCCCTAGGTATATCCAGCTTTTAATAACATGTATGTATAGTCCAACCGGTGCATGTACAAACCCTGCACTCCTTCACAAACTTCAAATACCTGGAGGCATAGATAAATACTTGGATAAGCACATACCTCTTTGCTTGCTTACATGGGAGATTTTGTTCATGCAATAAAGGCTGAGTGCTTTTTTTGCAAAACCTCCTGCTGCATCTGCATATGGGAGTGTTCTGGGAAATTCAAAATAGCCACACGTCAAAAGCCCCAGTAACGTACACGATCTGAGGGCTTCTGGAGAGGGGGCTAATGAACTTATCAAATCACTAATAATTGCTTTTGAGAGGTCAGGAGGCAGGAGAAGGGAAGGAGAGAAGGATGGAATATGACTCTGCTCTGCAAGGAATGGTGAAAAGTGTGATCAGGGAAAGTGCTGATTGAAAAGCAGAGAACTGCAGCCCTTTCCTAGCAATAAATCAGAAATGTTAATATTCCATGCAGTATTGCACTCGGTGTGATATCCTGTACTGTCAGATCCACACACACAGAGGTTTGGTAAACAGATTCACTCCTGACCAGAATCAGCAATAACACTTTGGATTTTCTAAGAGCATCTGATCTGATCTAAGAATATCAAAAGGAGCCAGTAGCTCAGACTGACATTATTACACAAGCAGTCACATTTTGATGTTTAAGCTTGTACATTCCTTAAGCCTCAGTCGAATTTTTTGGCATTGTAAAAAAAAAAAAAAAAAGGAAAAAGGGAAAAAAAAAGAAAGAAAAAACAAGCCATGCTTCTGATGAAAGCAGCTGTCATTCAGCACCAGGACTTGCCCTTCGAACAGCTGTACTTGATCTCAAAACTCTCACCTGCACAGCATGGTAGGCTGAATCAACTCAGCTCTTTGTCTCACTACCTCAGATAAGCCTGTCATCAAAGTGAAGAGATAAAAAAGAGACAATCATAACTCTAATGTCATATTTGACAGAGGAAGCTGTTAGTCAAGTAGCTTTAAACTGTTTCTCCTCTACACGTATCGAGTGACGTCCTGGCACAGCGACAAGAACTGATCACGGTACTTTTTAATATGAGAAAGAAGAAAAAAAATACCAGAGCAGATGTGTCATCACAGACACACCTTTTAGTGGACCTTCAAAGTGAAGAAATGGAGAGGCTCCTTTGTGAGACAAGTGTCACAACAACTCCTTCTTCCAAGAGGTGCCTACACAGGCCACTGCAGACAGCACACAGCAAATATTAGAGGTAACTACGCTGACAAGGAGTTGGCCAGGAGAATGTGCCAAGAGAACAGGTTTCCTAGGGCCAGATCCTGAATTTGCTACTCAGGCAAAATGCTAAGTAGTGTAGGAACTGGTCCAAAGGCAGCTTCCTAATAAGAAACTGAAAATAGCTTGCTCATCATAGCTGGCATTCCAGGAAAGGTGAGGAGGAGAGCGAGCCCCAGATGTAAAGACTGGGCTGTAGCAAATTTAGTCTGTTGGCTACTCACAAGAGAATCGTTAACCGATCCATCATGTC
The DNA here is from genome assembly GCA_013398075.1 of Notiomystis cincta. Taxonomy (NCBI): domain Eukaryota; kingdom Metazoa; phylum Chordata; class Aves; order Passeriformes; family Notiomystidae; genus Notiomystis; species Notiomystis cincta. The sequence goes on from VZRX01020808.1 coordinate 113,507, forward strand.
AAATAATTATCAAACCTCTATTTCTGTGTCACTGAAGTTCTACTTTTAGCCATGCAGCAGCTTCAATAGTAGCATTCTCATTTATGCACTGCATTAAACCCAGGGATCTCAGAAAGCTTTAGAAATTATATCCATAACATTCTGGTCAGACAGAGCTTTTGCGTACAGAAAAATGCTTATGCTGAAAAAGCATAAGCACAGCCTTGGGCCTATGGGGCCCTATGTTGATATAAAAAGGAGATGAGTTGGACCTAATTCAAGAGATCCATAGTAATTTTACACACCTAAGCTGCCTTGTGACTTGTTTACCTGCCTGAAGCTCCCACAGTGATCTTACGCAAAACCTTCAGCATCCAGGAGTTTGCCTTGACTGAGAGTTTTGTTTTTAACATCAAGTGTGTCTTCTATTGGTTTCAGCTGCATCAAGGTCAAGGAGAAAAATAAAAGTCACTGACTCCTAACCCTTTAGTTTTAACTTTAAAAGTGCCTAAAATATACATGCAGGCAGCTTTAGCTACTAGTTACATGTGCCTGTAACAGTATTGTACAGATAACTCCAGTACCACATCTCACCCTAGTGTTGGATCAATGTTCCATAAATTAAGTCTCTAAAATATGTGTCTCACCTAATCCATGGATCTCAGCTGCACCTGGGGTCAGTGGAAAGAGTCAGAAACCTCCATGAAATGGCTGGCAGTGCCCAGGGCTGGTGCCTTTTGCAGGGAGGATGCCTTGTCCTCTGCAGGGCTGAGCTCCCCTTGGGATGTGAGATGGCTCACTTAGGTTGGACATGTGCCATTTTGGTGGCTGGTGTTAGATGTGATGATTCCCATTCATATTGCCAGATATTTAAATGTCTTGAAGTCCTTTCAGTGAACTTTTTTTTTAAATTTTACAAACCTCACACACCATAACGGTGTATAAGATACAGTGTTATTATGTCCCCATAAAATTTAATTACGCATCTGGGAATAACAAAGGATTGGAAAAGAAGAAATATTATTGCTACCAGAGTATTTTCAATTTGGAAACCACGTAGTACAGCATGGCAGAAATTTGAGCATGGTGCCTGTAAGAAATACTCTTTGAAGCACCATCACTTGTCACTGTGGTGGGGTCCCAGTGTTGCAGATGACACTCAAACTCTTATGGCCAAGCCAGGGTGGCAGTTCAGAACGTAGTTTTATGTGAGGCTGTAGTGGAAACACCACACAAACAGAAAAATTTAATGCTGAGGTTCCTACTGATTTTCCTCAGTCACCTATTAATAGAATGCACTGAGCTATTCTAGGCACTGCCAGCCCCAGCAGCATCAACAGACACAAGTCAGAGCAAGGGTCACAGTTGGGAACAGAACTTTTCCTACCCCACAGTACTGCCAGCACTCTGTGTCCCAGATGGAGCTGGGGGTCTGGCTGGCTCATTCCCTGCACTGCTCCATGCCTGCAGGGCAAGGGGAGAACCACTCTGGCTGATCCAAATGGAAGGGAAGAGCTCCCCTTTCTGCAGGTGTTGGATCTGGATGTCCTCTTGGTCAGGCACACGGGGAACAGGACAGCTCTGTGAACAAGGAGGGGCAAACAAGTACCAGGTGCCAGGTACATCCTGCACCAGCCACTGCTTCTAATGAACCCTCAATGTGCTGAGAACTGAGTCTTGGATAATTTTTACATCTGACCTGTGAAATGCAGGTCACTCAGCAAGGATGAAACACAATACTTCCTAAGACCCAGACAGAAGAAAGGTTATTTCTACTGTGTCATAGCAGCTAAGCCACAGGAAGCTGTTGAACCACTCTGCCAGCTTTCCTGAAATAAAATAGTTTTAGTTTCATGCATGTAGTGAATTTTTACCTTACACTTGTGAATTTGAGCCACAATTATCTTATCTGCAGGGTGATTAAACAGCCTCCCCCCTTTTCTGCTCCTCAGCTGGAGCTTTGCTATCCTACAAGGGTTCTAGATGCCCAGGAGCATCCTGCCTTTTCTTGATGCTGGTGGCTTTGCATACATGTGATGGACAGGAGCACATTTGGGAGAGTTTGAAATTTGGAGTGGGACCCATCCAGATGTTGAATTTTCATTGACAGTATCATCACCAAAACTTACTGTTTTATACCATACATTATATTCTTCTGTGGATTTGCTCCCTCTGCACTTATACCAATTTAACTTCATGGTGCTATTTTTGAAATCACACTAGATCAAACTCTCCACTCAGTTTCTCTTGCATAATCACTGTGGGGCAGTGTGCATATAAATGAGGGCATGGTTTAGCACACCGTGTATAAATTAATGTGAACTTAAATATTAAGCACAGGTGACTTGCAGTTTCTCTCTCATATAGGCAGACTGCTCTGAAATGCCAGTGAAATAATTACCTTTAGGGTGGTGCAGAATTAAGCAGTTTTCCCACCTGCTGGTGCAAGAGAGTGACTTCTTTTTATGTAATTTTTACTGCTGCAGGGTTTACCCACCTGCCCAAAGGAAGACCATTCCTGTGGATATAAGAAAATTGATGTAATGAGTGGATTTGACAGATACTGTCAGCCTTTCCTTTCTGATACACTTTTATGCTGGATTGATGGGCTGAAAACAGTAACTCAGGAAAATGAAACCAGAGCCAGATAATCCCACATGTGTACAGAGACATTCCCAGTGTGGTCAATATCTGAGTGTAACCAGTTTGGGTCTTGGGCAGATGGGGTCCACTCATGAGTAGGACTTTTTCCTCATCCTGCCCTGAGCCAATCAATCCTTCCTGAAGCCTTGGACTGCACTGAAGGAGCTGTCAGTCCACCACTGGGTTGTTACTTCCTTTGCCTCAAGTCATTCTCCTGGCCAGGCTGTTGCTTTGTCTGTTATGATGCAGCAAAGAGATCCTCTCTAAATCCGTTTGCCTGCCTTAAGTCTTGATTCATCAAAACAAGTATTATGTGGGGAGTGTTTTATGCTGTATTTCCAAAACATGATAGAAACATGGCTACTTTCTCATCTGTGCTGTTTAAAAGCTGTGAGTGACTCTGCCAGCCCAGAGATTGCCATAGTCTGCTTTGTAACATCAGAAAGAACACCAGAGTGTGGCATACCCTTAATGCTTCCTGAAATACACAACTCATCTCATGTTTGAACTTTAAACTTCTTAGCCCAGAAATAACACATGTAATGTAAAACATAAATTGCAGCTCGAGGCCGGCTACATCTATGCTGAGAGTACTGACAGCTGTGTGGCTGCTGCTGCTTACAACCAGATCAATAGCCAGGAAAGGACCTGTAGCTCCCTGAGTCCCATCAGAATCTTCCTTAACAGTGCTACATGTCTCTGGAAAAGCCAGAATTATTATACACCATCACCCATGACTGTGGGTAATATGAATTATGCATGAGCAGCACTGTCTTTACTGTCTGGTGTTTCTGCCTTTGCCAGACCCTCCTGCAGGCCCAACACTATTTGAAGACTTTGCAAGGTCTTAGCACCTGATCACTAAAAATTACCCAAAGACTACATGGACTCAAGCCTACATCTGATATCAAGCAAATTACTCCAGAGCTACGACAGCTAGACACTGAGGGGGCTGGTGTTTGCCCCTCTGTTTGAGCCCTCCAAACCCTTTCAATGTGGCATAAAGTGCCACCTTCCTGGTCCAAGAGTGATCCAAACCCACTTGCACTACACAAGATGTGATCCAGTGATGAATCAGATCAACATTCCTCCACTCAGATGCATGAGATACACAAGCAAAGTTCTGCCCATGAAAACTTTGAATACTAGCTATTTGGCGGGGAGAGCTAAAGAAGTCAGAACATCAAGAAATCAGAACCACAAATTCAAGCTCTCTGGCATTTGGAACTACTTCACAGAAAGCTACATTCTCACCGCCCACTCTCCAAACACACTCAGGTGCTGGCATTTTCACCCAGACTAATTAACAAATAGTGTGGCAATTAAATCACATGGCCTCACCATTGAGTTCAGAAAACTCCCTTACATCGCCGCAGAGTATAGCAAACATAACTCATAAAATTATTTTATAACAACAATTTAAGTGAAGCAAATATCATGAAAATACAACACAAATGTGATAATTATTCTAATTTATGTGATAACAATGTTACGTGTAAACCAAATTGTCTTCCCAAGTCCATCCAGCTTTGAACAGCTTCCCTGCTCCACAGATGTGCCTCGAGTATCAGCAGTGTGTGTAGAGATGCATAGGGTGACTTCTCTAAATCTGACTTTGCAAAGCTTCCCACAGCAGTCTGTGGGGAACCAGCATTTTTGGAAGATCTTCCAAGGAAAGGTTTAACTGCCAAAAGGCCTTTCCCACCTCCCCAAAGAGCAAGGAAGAGTGAGAACAAGGTGGTCTTTGCACAATGCTATTTTGCCCTTCCCGACTTGCCCAGCTTTTCCATTGATTTTAGCACTGCCAGACTTCATGGTCTGCTTCCCCAGGTTGTGTTGGTTGGTAAGAGCCAGGAGGGATAGATCAAGGCCAAGCTGTTTCCAAGGGCAGCCCTTGTGTGGTTCACAACCCCAGGACCCTGCATGTAAGAGAGGGTGTCTGCTATATTTGGTTTGCCTTCCTGTTCCTCAGATCTTGACTCTTGGACAGCTGCAATGAAGATAAGAAAAGCCTCAGGAAACTAGGAGATGCTCATTTGGAGAAGGTATCTAGAGGGGGAGGTTAATACACAAACAGATTGAAGGAAAGCAGAAGAGTAAATGAGAAAGGCTTGAGGTAATTTTTTTCCTTATTTTTAAAGTAGGATTAGCTAGTGGTGGAGAGATATCATTTCTATGAAGGGAAAATGAAAAAGTCCACTAATTACATACTATACGAACATGAGTAAGCCCAGCATTTTCTGAGTCACAACAAGCAGTTATAAGAGTGACAGGGAAAACTTTTTAAGTGATGATTCAAAAATAAAAAAGGCATTTGGAGTCATTGAGCGTGCAGAGTTAGCCCAGGTAACCACATGATCTTATCATTACTACCCTTCATCTGTCTGCCGCCCTCTTCCCACCTCGCGTTTGATACACTCACTTGTTGCATCTTGTCTTGCAAGTGGCATGACTTCAATTGCACTAATTGTGTGCATAAAGTTAAACATGCATGTAAATGTTTGCAAGATTGGAACCTCAGACTATAAACACTGGGAGAGGGCTCATCTCCTCCAGTGTAAGCATGGAGGGCTAGATGCAAGGGGGACTCAGATATAAGAAGAGTTTTTGTGTATTATGCAGGAGAAATTACATCATTATTATACTTTAGCATTTTTTGTTTGATTCCTTTTGCCTTCTGTTATTTATGTCACCCTAATTTCCCTTTTGTGCTCCTACTTTTCTTTAAAACACATGGTGGCAGAAAAAGAGCTGTAGGCATTTAAACAATTCCATTTGATTGCAAATGGAAGGGTTAATATTGTGTATTCTCTTATCTGAATATAGTTCTCCCAAGGTAGATACTGTGCTAATATTATACCAAATTACGTAGGTGTTGTATGAGGCTGTAATTTGCACTAGAGGTTTAAAGGTTGTTATTATTTATTACCTGCATTACAGCAGTATCTGAGAGTCTGGTGGGGAACCAGGCTGCTGCGTTCTGCACAAACACAGAGCAGGAGGAAAGTCCCTGACCTAATACCAACCAGGAGCTCCACAAGCAGATCAGAGAGCACCCAGGTGGGGCCCAGGGCAGTGAGCCAGAGTGGATTGGGCTGCCCTTCTGTGGGAGACTGGGGACGTCGGGGTCTGAGCCTCTTCAGGCAGAGGAGAAGGAGCCACCTGCCGAAACAGGCTTGGATGGCAAACTTCCCAGCAAAGGGGGAAGCGGTGGCAAGGAGTGAAACTTGCTGAAAACAATTTTTAGCAGAATATTCTCAATACCCAAGGGAAATTTCCTCTCAAAAAGCCCAGTCCTGACCATGGAGCTTGCCCTTCAGGATTAGAGTCTGCACAAGAATTAAGGCAGAGGGAAGGGTGCAGGAGACAACAGGACAGGACTGGTCAGCTGCACAGGCACAGTGAAGGTCATGCTATAAGACGCTGTAAAAGAGACCCCTCTGCCTTAAATTCACAAAATGACTCACTAACCTATAATAACATTACCTAAAAGTCATAGTGAGCTCTTCATCTTCAAAGCACTTTACAAAGATTAACTAATTAATTTCACTGTCAAATCTTTTGGAGATCTAGTAATGGTATTTGGCTCTACCTCAGAGAGCAATTTTTTCCAGGTACTGGCAGGGTAAACATTCATAATGATATAACCAGTGGGAAGAACGTTTTTAGCACTTGAATGATATTTTAATGAGAGACAAAGGTTAGGAATTGACCCTGGACCAAAGGGCTTCACTGGGCCACTCACTTGGAAGTTGGGACTCGACGTTGTTCCCACACTGGTGCCAACACAACAACCCATGTGGCTTATGCATACTGTATTTTAGGAAAACCCAACAAAAATGCCAGTTATTTTTAGATGTGTACATGGGTAAAGGCATTCTCAGATTTCTGCCCTGTGCTCTCCCATGTACTGCCATGCTGGTGACATGGGCTGTGGGATTGAGCACACCCTCAGCCATGAAGTTTAACAAGGCCAAGGGCACCTGGGTCAGGGCAACCCCAAGCACAAACACAGTCTAGGCAGAGAATGAATTGACAGCAGCCCTGGGAAGAAGGGCTTGGGGGTGTTCATGGACAGGGAGCTCAACATGACCCAGCAGTGAGAACCCACAGCCCAGAAAAAACCCAGCCACATCCTGGGCTGCACCACGAGCAGCGTGACCAGCAGGTTGAGGGAGGGGATTCTGCCCCTCTGTTCCACTTTGGTGGGATCCAATTTGGATCTGGGGACCTTGAAATAAGAAAAACATGGACCTGTTGGAGGGAGTCCAGAGGCAGTGATGAAGAGGGCAGGAGCACTTTTCCTATGGAGACTCCTCTCCTATGGATGAGAGAGATGGGGTTGTTCATCCTGGAGAAGAGAAGGCTCCCAAGAGACCTTAGAAAACCTTCCAGTACCTAAAAGAGGCTACAAGTGAACTGGAGAGGGACTTCTTAAAAGGGCAGGGACTGGTAGGATAAGGGGGAATGGCTTTAAACTGAGTGAGGGTAGGTTTAACTTAGATATTAGAAAAAATTTTTTTACTCAGAGAGTGGTGTGGCACGGACATAGGTTGCCCAGACAAATTGTGGTTGTCCCATTCCTGTGGGGACAGTGTTCAATGCTAGGTTAGAAGGGGCTTTGAGCAACCTGGTCTAGTGGGAGGTGTCCCTGCCACTGGCAGGAGGGGTGGAACAAGATCTTTAAAGTCCCTTCCAACCCAAACCATTTTATGATTTTCTGATTTTCCCTCCTGGGGACTCACTACCTCTGTCTGTCGCTGTTCTTCCCACCATGGGTCCAGCCTGGACCCTCTGCCAGCCCCACTTTGCCACTAAGAATAAAACCATGGTGAGAGTGCAGCTCCCACGGAGAAGTTTCACTTTCAGTCTCCTGGCTGTCTTGCAAAGAGACAGAGTAACTCCCAAAGGCATCTCCTGCCTCCCCATCCAGATGCTCAGCTAACGTGGGCTCGGCATGCTTTGATTTATGGAGGCTGGGTCTGGCTCGCAGTGTTCTTCCAGAACAGCTATATTGGCTGCAGTATGAAAAATTCACAGCAGCAGCAGCCAAAATTAGGCTGAAAAAAGGCTTCCATGTGGACACTGGCAGGAGAGAGATTTCATCAGTGTAGATTTTGTTGCTCAAAGAGGTTGTGTATCTACAAAAGTAGAAAATCTCCTACTGCTACATGCTGCACCAGTATTGTGAGGAGCTGCTGGCACTGCTGTGGGGACAGGCACAGGTATAAAAACTGGTGACTTTCTGTGTGCTAAACCAGATTTTCAGTGTTTATCAAAGACTGAGAGCTGCTGTTCTAAACTAGTTCTTTTATTTAAATATAACACTTGACAGAAACGCTCAAAAATGTCAAGAAATGTCAATAATAAATCATGTGTTTCTAGTCCTTATTCATAAAAATGTTAGGTACATGCAATAACCCTTGGACTACTTCTCCTGGAGTAAATTATTTGTCTTAGACTAAAAATTAACAGGAAATGAAAAAATTGGTGCAAAAAAAAATTATACAGTGGCAGGTCTGGAAAGGAATTAGAAAATTATTTCTCTCATTTCTCTGCAGGGAAGCAATAACACAATATTGTCACAGATAACTTGGAAATGAGATCTTTGATTTCTAGTAATGGAAATGGGTAAACAGAGATGTCACTTCCATCTGATATGACCAGGCTTATATGCTGTGACTGAAAAGGAACTGCACAGGCTGCTTGTAAAAGTTTGACACTTGGGGGAAAAAAAAATGCCTGAAAGCTGGTGACAGCTCCTCAGACCAAGTGTATGTCAACTATTCACACTTCACATCTCAGATGTAACAATATAAAAATGTTGCAGGAGTTCAAAATATCTTGTTAAAACACCTTGATCTCTCCTTTTGCACCTAAATCTCAGTATTGTTTATATTATAAATGGCCCAGTACAGGCCTCATTTACAATTGTGAATCTCATTCCTCAGGTTAACAGAAACAAAACCCAGGGCAGAATTTCACACAGCTGAAGGTGCATATTGCTAAAAGTTCTCACCTTCCTTTTTCCAGTTGCTCCAGAGAGTAAGGTGTTTCAGGAACAATTTTTTGCAAATGCCACTACAAACCACACTTTGCCTGCTGCCAGCTTTTCCTTAGTCTAGCAATGGCACAAAAATGCCATTACCAATCACAAAACCAAAGATGCCCAGTATGAATTCAAGACTCCCAGTGAACTCAGTGAGGTTTTTCAGTGCCAAGAAGGGACAATTTGGGTGCAGAATATCTGACGACCGCTGTCTGTGTCTCCCTGGGTTGCCTAGGAACAAAGAGCAAATGACATCCATCTTGGGACACAGAAGGTAAAACTCTTCAGGGCATTCCCAACCCTGAAAACCTCTTTGCTGCAATGAATGGGGTTGTGCTGCTGGATGAGGAGCTGTTGACCCTTGCGTGTCCCCTGTTGCCGGTGCTATCTTGGAATGCAGGGAGACTCCAAAATAAGAGTGTAGTGTTTCTTGGTGGCTAAGAGAACAAATCTTTCAGCTTCAGGAATGTGAAGTGTGATTGGAGAAAGCCATCAAGTAGCGATAGTAACAAAAACCCCAATGGCATCTGTTATGGATTGTAGCAAAGAAGATCCAGCTAAAACACACAGGATCATTCTTTCAGTCAAGACAACCAGGACACTGCTGCACATGTCCCTGAAAGCTAAATGGAAGAGCAGTGTTTAGAGTTATACAGGGAGTTAGAGCAGGGCATCTGCAAACTAGTCCTTGTTCAAGTCTACATAATGCCTGTGTAGCAATTCATATCTAAAGAATAGCATCTGCACCCCTGAACTCACCTGACAGACCCCTCAAAGGAAAAAAACCTGAAGTGGAAGCACCAGCTATTAATTTTCAAGTGAGTTAGTATCCAGTGTGTGCTAATACCTTTGAGTTTCAGCTCCCTGAGCTCCCCTCCTTCTCTGTATGCATTCTGCACTTCCCTGCTTCAAAAGGACTCCAGTTTTGTGCTGTTTGATGCCCAAACTGTCAGCCTTGGTGCCACTGCTGAGGATTGTCAGGTAGATGAAAAGCCACAAACCCTGGGAGAAAAGCCATCACTGTCTCTGTGTCCTTGCAGTCCTAGTTCAGCAAGCCACATAACTACAGACATCACCCCTGTGGCCATTCTGTCTGCTCTGCTGGGGTGGTTATTGCATTGTAAATTATGAAGGTGCTTATGCTCCTTGCTGAATCAGGCCCTAATTCACCAGATTACCTGTCAACCCCACACTATGGATCCAGATGGAACAAAACCTGGAGTGTCCTTATTGACTTTGATGGCCCTAGGATTTGACAGAGTGTTCTGCTGCTTTGAACCTCCCCCCAGAAGTGTATCATGGCAGAAATGTGATGCCTTGCAGTGGATAGGTACAGGTGCACCCTTCTAATCACCCACTGCAGTACAGGGCCATGGTATGTGAGGAGCTAAAGAGCAATATCACCCCCAGCCTCCTCCTCCCTCATACTGCCAGCCCTGAGTTCACTGAGCTGCTCAGTCCAGCAGAAATTTGTGTCAGGAATTGCCTTATTTCTACATTCAAGGCACTGTTTCAGTCACTGCTCCCTTTCTAGAGAAAGCAGAGCAAAGTGCATTTAGAGGTGGATTAAAGAGGGGAGGGAAGATAAATAAATAAAAACCTACGTATTTTCATAAGATTTTTTTTTGGGTATGTTTCTTAAAAAATGTGCTGAATAAGTGATTTACCTCTAGTCTTAGAACTGGGAGGTTTAATGAAGCTGACATTTCTTCCTCTCCAATGTTATGTCAGACTAAAAACCTTTTCAACTTATAATAGATACGTATGGTAATAGATATCTGAATGAAAGATCAAACAGACATTAAGTACTGCAGAAATAGCCTGGTAAAAAGATGAAGTCACCCTCTAATGACACTATTATGACATACAGATTAAAAGAAGAACCAGTAAAAAAGAAGAATGATAATGCTATTGTGTTACTCCACTAAGGTATTTTACCAGTAAAATGAAGTTACTTGCTTTCTGCATCTATTCACTCATCTGACTGATGTTTTAAGGTGAAAAAAAAATGTGCAGGAGAAAAGAGCTGTTCTTGAAGGAGAAAAAAGCCCACCAAGCAAACCCTACCTGTATTTGGGGTTGGTATGTAGTATCAGATGAATATTGCATTTCAAGCGTTTGATCCTGTGCCTCCAAAAACTACAAACATCATAAACCAAAATTAAAAACTTTGCCAGCAGTCTAGTACACATAGTAGGTTCAAACTGAACCCCCTTGAGGAAAGGATAATTACTACCTTGTTGTAAAGCAGATGCATTTTTGGAAGCAGATGCGTGCAAGGTGACCATACTTTGGGAAACCACATTTGAAGTAAATATTTATTTGCATAACAAATAGAATACTTTCTACCAGCCCATTATGCAGCTAAGATTAGCTCAGACCTTTATAGTGACACTACACTGATAATAAACTGAAAGCAAATTTGAGCTGGTGCAGTTTCGCTGGTTCCTCAGCTGTCCAGCCCTGTGTGGGTCGAATGGCTGGAGAGCCGTGGCCCTTTGAGCCTGCCAGCAGTAAAGCTGTCAAACAAGGGGCCAGAGGGTGATCCCAAAGCACAGGATTAGCAGGATAACTCCTCCTCACTAGGGGGATATCTTGGAAGTTTGCTGGAGAAGGCGGAGGCTTCTCTACTTTGTGTGCCTGTAGATAAGCCCATCTCCTGAGGAGAGAAGTGCCCATGGACACAGCCCACCTCTACTGCAGCCTATTTATATCTGCCACACAGGCAGAGGACAACGTGACTCAGATGTTAATCAGTTCCTGGCAGCATTATGGAGCCTCCTTGAGCACAAAATAATCCAGTTCTGCAGATGAGGCAGAAGCACACGGGGCTTCATTGTACCTTCCTACTGCAAGTGCCTAACTCAGGCAGTGTCTGCTCCCACGCAGTGTCTGCTCCCATGCAGTGTCTGTTCCCATGCAGTGTCTGATCCCATGCACTGTCTGCTCCCATGCAGTGTC
>VZRX01020808.1:126054-168281 GCA_013398075.1 Notiomystis cincta
TCCCATGCAGTGACTGCTCCCATGCAGTGTCTGCTCCCATGCAGTGTCTGCTCCCATGCAATGACTGTTCCCATGCAGTGTCTATTCCCATGCAGTTACTGCTCCCATGCAGTGACTGTTCCCATGCAGTGTCTGCTCCCATGCAGTGTCTGCTCCCATGCAGTGTCTCTTCCCAGGCAGTGACTGCTCCCATGCAGAGTCTGCACAGGGAGCTAAGATCCAGCAGACCTGGATTGTAGGGATCTGGTGTCTCCGTTCTATATTGAACTGAATTGCCATAACAGTCATGGCAGCTGAGTGTGGCCTCTTGTAGGTGGTCTGAACACAACCCACATTGCTGGGGTGTTGGGCTCTGCCTTTGTCTACTCCTCCCCAAGCCATGAAACCAAAACACCATCCATTTACTACTGGCTGCTAAGAAATGAGAAGCTGTTCCCCCTTTGCTTGTCCCAACATGGACTTTAAATGCAATCCCTTTCTTAGAAGAACCTGCAGAAATGGCACTGCAGAGTTGCACGTGGGCTCTGTCCCAAAGAGGGCAGACTGCAGGTTCTCACTCTGTGTGGAAATAGTTATTTTTTTCTAGCTGTCCATGCTGTCTGGCCAGTCTGAGAACGGATTGTGGGTTCTCTTAATCTCTCTTGCCATTGCAGAGAGCATTCTGCTGGCCAAACTACCTCCCAAACTTCAGGTCTTGAGGAATTCAGGGATTTTATGCAACCCAGCTTCCCTGAAGCATTGATGGGAGGAGCAGAAACCAGAAATACATCCAGTCCTAGATGCCTAGGACTTGAAAGGCAAATTCTACACTGTGTCCTTTCACAGCCACGTTTGTGTGTGTGCCCAGGAGTGCAAGGAGGTGACATTTTCTGCAATGAGTTTTCAGAACAAAGCAGCACTGGCAGAGAGCAGCAAGAAATGTTCTGTTATGTTCACAAAGCGTTTCTCCCTGTGCTGCAGGAGCAGCACATTAATGAAACAGTCAATACACGGCTGCTTTTTTTCCTGCCCTTAACTGCTACCAGAGGCTGAACTGGCTGAGTGAGCTGGGTCTCTGTAGCTTCCCTGGCTCCCTTTGAAGAGGTTTGTCTCTGTGATACAGCAGCACTGCTACATCCACAGAACAGTAAGTATTGCTTCCCTTGATGTAGTCCCTTTATGCCTACTTGCTGCTCCTGGGCTTAACTCATCTCTCTTTGTATTTGCCTAAATAAAATACAGTCATAAAAAATGATCATTATAATTGACATGACAGAAATACTGCCTTTTAAACTCAAAATGAAAATCTGTTTTACCTACATACAATTTTATAAAAGGAGAAGAGGGATTATTGAGTACAAAGGAGACTGACCTCAAAACCAAGCAGCACAGCCTAACTTCACCCATGCAATTGACTCTAGGTCTCCTTTGGGCTTGTCTTCTACCTCCCTGGCCCTGGGATATCATGGTTTTCAGTTGCAAGTATCTGAACTTATATGAGGGCTGTGCTGTAGCCTGTCAGTCAGATGCTTTCATGGTTGAAAGGGAGGTTGTAGGTGTCCTGCATGGCAGTAGTGAAGAGATTCATGGTGATGGACCATTATCTGGCACAGCTGTGTCCCAGGACAGCTGCATGGGACAGCTTTCCCCAGAAAGGTGCCCAAGCAATGTCTAAGGGAGTGCTGTCTGGCACATACACAAACCCTTCCAGGGAACAGGCCAACAGTTTACACATGTGGGTGGTCAGCAGTCCAGTGCCTGGGCTCCCTGGGGCTGCCTGACATATCTTAGATGTCCAGCACAATGTGTGACTAATTACCCTTAGCTGGTTCCTGCTTTTCTCCATTGGCTAAAATGAGTTTGAAAATTGACTTGCTTAGATTTAGACTCCTTGAATTTCAGATGGCAAAGGAGAGCAGATGAAGAACAGCCCTTAACTGCTTCACTGATACCCAGTAGCTGATGCCAAGCAAGAAACCACAATACATGTGGAATCTGGCATTGCAAGTGATCTGTGTCACACTGGGTGTTGCAGAGCATTATGAGGCAAAGTTGGAGGATCCTTATCCTGAAGAGCTTAATGTCTAAGTGAGCAGTACCTATACATATCCCTTGGTGCATTTTATGACCATAAATTAGTACATAGTGGTCTGAATGAAGTCTTTCTCAAGAAATAATTAAATCAATATATGAAAATCAAAATATTTTATTTCCCTATAAGGAAGGAATAAAAATGTAAGCAAAAATTGATCAGGAAATGCTGATTGTCGCAATTGTCACAAGATTTTCAGTGGGCCAAATTTGCCAACGTAGCAATAAAATTTACATTAGCATCAGCAAAAAAGGGCAGGAATCTGATGCAACCACTTTCTGATGCAGCAGTCTGTGGGGCCCAACTCCCTCTGGAGCCTTGGCCATTGCATCCTCATTTATATGAGTGTGTATTGATTGTACAGTGGCACAAAATGGAAAAGTGGTGATTCATACCAGACCTTCCTCCATTTGACAAACTGGAGGGCACTAGCAGACTATGGTCCATAGATCTCTGGCAGAATTTAAATACTTCTGCAGCTTCCAGGGAAGGTTGCTAAGAAGAATGAAACAGTCAAGTGGACTTACCTTGCACTTTGAAAGCAAATTGAGAGTCTACTCTTTTATTAGGAGACAAAATGAAGCTGACAAGACAAAAAATGTCCAAATGCCACTGCAGCAGAAGTTGCTGGAGGCCTGGTGCCCTTGCTCATGACAGAAGGGTAGAAAAGAAGCCTCTCCACAGTGGGCAGACAGGTTATGCCAATTCATTGCTTCTCAACTGCTCCAAACCCTAGCCCTTGATCACTACCCCTGGATTTACCAGGATTTTTCCAACCACTGGAGGGATCACATTTTTTGTGGTTTAAACTCCCTTAAAAGGGGAGAGGATGATGAAAAATTTCATCTGTTCTTGAGGATAAAGTGTTTAAACTGAAAGCTAGTAGGTTTAGATGAGATATTAGGAAGAAATTCTTTCCTGGGAGGGTGGTGAGGCGTAGGAACAGGTTGCCCAAAGAAATTGTGGATACCCCATACCTGGAAATGTTGATGGCCAGACTGAATGGGGCCTGGAGCAACCTGGCCTAGTGGGAGGTGTCCCTGCCCATGGCAGGGCATTGGAATGAGATGATCTTTAAGGTCTCTCCCAACCCAAACCATTCTGGGATTCTCTGTTTCTATTATTTAAGCATTCTCACATCTGGACTGACCTGTACAGAGGACTCCATGATAGGCAGTCCTGATTACTCTTTAATCCATTTCTTCACAATTTAATTGTTCTGAAATGCCCCAATCACTGAGCATGTGATCAGCAATTAAAGACCAACAGACCTTCAACCACAATAAAAAACATGTTGTTTAAATGATCTAGATAAATGCAGGGCATTTCATGTAAGAGGCAATGACATACAGGCTATGATGTACAAAGGTACATGGACAGAAGAAGAAAAAGGTGATGAAACATATTAATAATACAACTCCAACAGAGTTTGACCCTGTCCCTAGATAACGCAGAGGTGCTTAAGGCTGAGTGGGATTTAGAGATATTATTTTGGCCACCAGAGGGTTCCCATATTTTTCCATTTGTGCAATTGAAGCAGTGAGAGAGTAAAGAACATAGAAAAGCCACTTCAGAAATGTGTAAAAAGCAATAAAGATAAAAAACCTAAAAACAACCCCAAAGTAATGCAAATAATCTACATGCAGGTCCAATTTTGTAAAATTCAATGACTGCATTTTGCAAATCAAACCCAGACATTTCTGCACTGTTGCAGCACCCTCATTCTTACTTGCACCACTGCACATGAGATCAGGATTCGAGCAGCTGACGATAAATTCCGTGTATGTAGGACACCTATTAAAGGTTTCATGTGATGTTAGAGTGAGTAGGTTAGTACAAAAGAAACCCCACAAAGTAAATAAGATTTCAAACGTTGTGGTATTGTCAGGGCAAAACCCCAGATTCCAAGTCAAGTTCAATCCTGCAAAGCTAGTAATGGCAGTGCTATTTTCCTAACTTGGCTTCAGTCACTACCGTGACTCTCAATTCTCAAATAATAGGTGATTCATCTTAATGTTATTTAGGGAAGGAGTCACAATGGCTTTGATAAGTCAAATGATGGTCAGATATTTTTCTTACAGCTCATTAATTTTCCCAGGAAACAATGGGCCAAATCCTGCTGTCAGTTATGCTACCAAAGTCAGTGTACTAGAGATGCTTTTTAATCCAGGCTGGATCCAGATCCCTCTCTGACATGTACAGGATGGGCTCTTGGGTTTGTGTTTTCTGATATGCTTCATCAGATCTCTTGGGGCTCTCCTGAAAATGTCAACCAGAAATATACTCGCTGCAGCAACCTGATTAAATCTCTCTGGAGGGAGTGATCAGGGATAGCCCTCAGTCTGAGCAGGTTCCTTGGAAACTTTATCCAAGGTTTCATGGTTCCACCAGAAGATTCAAGCTTTGGTGGGGAAAAAAGGCTCCATGTTGCCTGAAATGGTGGTGTCGTAGGGCTGCAGTGCCTTTTCCCCTGGAGGACAGACATGAGGTGCTCTCTCTTCCCCTTGCTGGTGAGTTTGAGGGCCAGAGAAGCAGCCCAGGGAGGTGTGTTTGTGGCTTTCCTTTGGTGGCCTTCTGCAGAAGGAGGTTGAATGGGCCGTGAGGAGCTCTCAAAGAGCAGCTCTCAAAAGGGACTGACCTGCTCCTTCTTGAAATAACTCCTTCTGCTCCTTCTTGAAATAACTCAGATGTCTTCACTGCTGTGCAGGTTTCTCCTCTGTCAGCATACCAGGAACTCCATCATCTTGTGCAATATGGTCCAAAGGTTTGGCAAAATCAAAATCTCTTTCCTTATTTGAGGTCAGAGCCTGGTGCCTTCAATCACAGCAAACAGAGACTTATTGTACAGTCCACTGACTTCAAGGAAGCTTCTCAGGAAGGAATCTATTTATTCAGCTTGAATAATGGGCACAGAAATCTGGTGTTTGCTAATACAGACATGGCAGCTTCACAGATGCTACAGCATTCAGTATTATTTCAAAGTTTCCATTTTTATTTCTAATAAGATGCTGACCTTCTAGATATTATAATTAGAAGACTTATTGGGAAGCCTAATATAATATTATACCCACTGGGGAGTCAAAAGTGCAAATAGTAAAAATATCAAATCTCAATATTTAATTAATTGAAATAGATTAAATTTCAACCTATTTTTCATTTCTGTCATCTACTTAGAACTGCATATGAACTTTAGAGTTTATGCAGATTTTCCTACAGAGTTTCTGAGCTGAAGTTTCAAACAACCAACATCTCTGTTTGTAGACACACTGTGCAGCTTTTTTAAGACCTTCTCAGCAAAGAGCTTCCAGGACTCTGTGTGGGAGGAATTAATTGAATATGACTGCTCTAGTCAGGTGCCTAAATGGGATGCAGACACTTGAGAAAACCTGGCCTTTCTTCTTGATGAAGAAGGCTTCTGGAAGACCATCTCCTAAAGCTCCTCACTCAGGCTGTTCTCGAGGAGCACCTTTGTCCCAAAACACATGTAGAAGACTAGAAGATATAAACACAGATTGTTTCAGTGAGGCAGTGAAGAGCAAAAGGCAAATAGAAACAACTTTCGCAGGAGCTGGGATGGCTTCCACTTCTGTGTCACTTCTGACCTTTATCCAACACACAAAAAGTCTTCCATGCAGATAAATGGAATTGTGCAAAAATAACTGAGGAGCAGGTGCATTACTGAATCACAGCAATCTATTTGTCCTTATTCCTAGTAATTATATCCTTACAGGCACTGCATTCACTGGCTTACTGCTTGGTAGGGATTTGTTGTCAAAAATATATAAATAAATGAAAAGAGACACTCAGTAAATGAAGCACCAGTGAGAGATCAGGAGTTCCTCTGAGAAATTTATTATTGCTAGACAGTCCACATGACTGCAGTTCATCTGTGGGACTGCTGTTCTGCAGTTGCATTTCTCCATGGTAAAGAAAATTTACAGTACTCAATCATATGCCACGGGTCCTTTGATTAAATGTGGATTTACTGTACTTGATAGCCCACAGCAGCTTAAGTACCATAGAGTGTGTTACATAAATGCATGTTCAGGATTATTACACATAGCAAAATAGGCAGGTATTTGATGGAGGTTGTTATGGTTTACAATTCCCTTTTCCCTTTCCCTCTCTGTGGTAATAACTGTACATGTATTGGCCTTAAACACCTATATGTCTTAAGCACAGGTTAAATTATAAAAGAGATTGCAACATCTTCTTTGTCCATCATCATCTAATAAATCAACAGGTCCATTTCTGTGGATTGATGTAATGGCATTTATGAGCATTGGCAAAGTCATATCCACTTAACTGATGCAATTAAGTAGTGCCTTGCTCTTATTATAATAATAATGGATTGACTGATGAGTAATTTATTTCTTTCCAATGTAACTGACAAAAATAGGCTATATTCATAGACAACGCAATGTATTTGGATCATAAAACTGCTGTCTTATCAAATCCACCATTAGCTTAGATTTATCCTCATCAGAGAGTGGTGAAAAACGCTTTAAACCAGGGACCAAGCTTAATGAGGAATCCTGGCCCTGATGTGTAAAGTCCCACAGAGAAGGTGAATATTTTACTAGCTATTTCTCATAAGAGAAGTGCTGCTAAACACCGTCATAAAGAACCAACTCTCAGAGCTGCCAGCTGAACTCTCTGGTCTAAAGAAGGAGATGGCTGTGTTTGGTTTAATTTTAATTGAGTTTCCAGGAAAAATATTTCCTTATTGCCACTTGTTTCTCTGTACACTCTCCCTGACACTCCTTTCCTATCAATATTGCCTGGAGACCTGGCAATAAGTGAGATCAGTGCTTTTATCACCCTCAACGTGACATTTTGGAGTGTCTTGTTATTTCCTGTGTTTATGGCTATGATTTCATAGAATCATAGAAAGGTTTGGGTTGGAAGGTGCTCTCTCAACTTCTCTGGGTTGAACAGCCCCAATTCTAATAGACCTCTCTCTTCATAGCTCCAGTTTTCTGATCATGGACCTCCTCTGGACTCACTCCAAAAGGTCCATGTCCTTATTTTGGGGGCCCCAGGGCTGGCTGCAGCACTGCAGGTGAGGTCTCCCAAGGGCAGAGCAGAGAGGCACAATGCCCTCCCTCAACCTGCTGGTCACACTGCTGGCAGTGCAGCCCGGGGCACCCTTGGCTTTCTGGGCAGCAGGGACACACTGCTGCCTCATGCTCTGATTCTCATCCACCAACATGCCCAGGTTCCTCTCCCCAGAGCTGCTCTCAGTCCATTCTCTCCCAGCCTTTGTGCTTGGGATCACCCTGGCCCAGGTGCAGGACCTTGTACTTGGCCCTGTTGGACTTCAGGAGGTTCACACAATCCCACCTCTCCAGCCTGTCCAGGTCCCTCTGAATGGCATCCCTTTCCTGAGGGTCTCAACTGCACCACTCAGCTTGGTGTCACTGGCAAGTTTGCTGAGGGGCCTCAGTCCCACTGCCCATGTCTCTGAAAAAGATATTAGGCAAAGCCAATACCAATCCCAGCCCCTGAGGACCAGCACCCTTCCCTGGCTTCCACTCTTCGAGTGCAACCATCCAGCTATTCCTCAACCACCAAGTGCTCCATCCACCAAATCCACGTCTCTCCAGTTCAGAGACAAGGATGTTGTGTGGGACAGGGTCAGAAAATCTGCACAAGTTCAGTTAGATGGTGTCTGTTGCTCTTCCCTTATCCACCATTGCTGTAAACCTGGCACAGAAGGCCACCCAGTTTGTCCTGCACAACTACTCATGTGGGGATTGAGGGCCAAGTTATCTGCTGGCTGGGAATGGACAGGG
This sequence comes from Notiomystis cincta, assembly GCA_013398075.1. NCBI lineage: Eukaryota > Metazoa > Chordata > Aves > Passeriformes > Notiomystidae > Notiomystis > Notiomystis cincta. The sequence continues at coordinate 133,921 of VZRX01020808.1, forward strand.
TTGTGCTGACTGCAGCAGACCTGGCCCAGTTTACAGGCTGCAGGGGGTCTACAGGTGGCAAGGGTAAACACTACCTCCAGACACCCCAGAATTTCAGCACTGGTTTTGCTCATTGCCCTTATCTCTATCCTTTACTTTGGGTATAAAAGCCCAGAGTTCTCAAGGGCATATTACATCCATATCCATCATAATTCTCTATAAATTATGGCAGCAACAACTCTGTCTTCCACTGAGTACAAGCCAAATGTGCCAAATTCTAATTTCACAGTATTTTTTGGTTCAAGAACAAAAGAATCCACCAAATTCTCATTTGACCTCCTGTATAGCACTCAGAGAGAAGAACACAGCAAGTGAGACTCCTGCATTGACAGGGAACTGATTAATTGGGATAACCCAAACAATCCCCACACTTTCTGGGGAACAATGGAAGAAGAATGTTACTGACTTTTGCAGTTTGACCTCATGGACAATACCTACCAACCCCAAAATCTGGAAATCAGCATGACCTGACCCCATGAACCAGTCATGCTGATCAGGCACAGATGAATCTACCTGTCACCTGGGAACAGTACGCTGTCCCGTTTTGGAGTTATTCTTTATATTCCACATGTGTTTGTGTGGGGTCTTGTGTGTGTGCACACAATTCTTTACCAAATGGAAATTCCTTCCTTCATCCCTGAAGCCTTAGGTCCAATGTTTGTTGTTATTTGAATAATTTCATTTGTCTGAGATAACACTGGGGACAATCCAGAGCTTGTCCTCCACATGGATCATGGATGGAAAACAGGGGATTACATAAACTCAAGGCCAGCAGAGATCACCCCAACTACCCCATACTTCTGACCACACTGTCTGTGACACCCTGATGAGGAGAGGAACAGCTCTGCTGATTGGGGAAGAGGCCTTCACTGCTAAAAATAGAGATGAGACTTCTATTTCTTCTCATCAAATGGTGGCAAATATCATAACTTTCCCCAGCAGTGACAGACTCATCCTAAATGTTACACCAGGAAGCTAAAAAGATCTTTCAAATGCACCACATGAACACTAACATAAAAGTAGAAGATGTGGTTAATGATATTGGCTGGCCTACGAGGGAGAGAGAGAGCTACAGAGGTTTATTTACTGCTCTAAATGTTAAAAAACTTTGAAATCAAGGTGGTTTATGATTGAAGACAACAAATAGGTTAATTTTTGCTCACTGGATCCAAATATTTAATGAAAGGTTAACTCATTGACCTCACCCCAAAGGCATTATGTATTTAACTTTCAAGGCACAACTGCATGTTACATGATGACCAATAAGATCATCAGTGCTGTCTTATTTCTGGTCTGAAACCTTTTAAAGAAGAGGAACATCTGATCTCTGAGAAGGTGTGATCTATGCCTGCACTCATGCACTCATATATTATTTATCTTGATCTACAAGTGAAGTCTTATAAAGGGGCCCATGGAGGAAAATAAGAGCCATTTGTGCTACCTTTCATCAGAAATGTTTATGTAGAGTCCTCTCTCTCTAACCACAGAGCAGACATCTCATTCCTGAAACTACACCTCCTCTCAGGAAGAAGCACTAATCTTTCTCACCGCTGTAGAATGTCTGCTTCTTGCTGTGACCTAAAAACTCACTGCTTCCAGCTCTCCTTCCTCCTCTCAGATGATGTAGCCACTGCCCCTGTCCAGCTACTGGTGTTGGGTCTTGAAGCACAAGCCTCCCAATCCCTGCCCTGAACTGATCCACACAAACAGAACACAATCTTTGTTGTTGAGTAGCTGTTAAAGCACTGGTTACAGGTCTTTGATAAAGCCCTTTGGCACAGGAGGAAAGCAAAGATGAAATAACGTCCCAGTGACAAAGGTTGAGTGCTGAATCATGAGAAATTCCCATGTAATGAAAAACCCAAGCCTGCCTCTTCTAGGTGTAATACCAAGATGATGGCCTCTGAAAATTCAGCAGGATGGATTCACTGTGCTGGTGACCAACATTAAACAGGAAAATGATAAGAAAATCAAGAATAATGACACTGATGGACAGGCATGTGATGCAATGAAGAGAAGGTTTCAGCTTCTGGCTAATTTGTAGTCCAATATATTTCACTGTTCTGCCTGAAAGTCAAAGAGCTGTTGTGACACCACAGTCACCACACAGTTAAGGTCTGGAATGTGATGTTCTGGTGAGTTAAGAAAAACTTTTTGATTACCCATGCTTTGCACCTGGAGTTTAAACCAGGGACTGGATATGAAATAGTGCTGGATGTGCTTTGGAGATAAGGACTCACTCACCATGCCAACAGGGTTCTTTTTGTTGCTGTTGTTACTTTATTTCCCTCGTGGCATTTATTCCAATTCAATTTAAATAATAGAAGTTAATTTTAAAGACATATCTATCTTACTGAAACTTGAAAGGCAAAAAGATTGGCAAAAGGTTTTGGATTTTTCTTTAAAAAGAATGGTCAGTCACTTTGCAGTAATGAAGCAGTTTCATACCATGTGGTCAAAGGAAAGCCAAAAAATGTCCATGGCTGAAGAAGAAAACGACAGCTGTATTGGGGTGGGTAAAAAAGAGGATGAGATGCAGAAATGCAGCAGAACTATTTTATGATCAGTGTCAAAGGTGAATCATGTTTTTAGCCTGGGAAGATGGGTACCATGAAAAACTAATGTTTTTCATAGCTGGATAGGCACCATGGGGCAAGAAAAGCAGAACATTCATGATTTTCTGTCTACTTCTAAAATTCTGTCCCCAGTCTTTCTGCTTAGTCAATGTCTCAAGAAGGCCTCAGGGATCAAAAATCAAGACAGCTGTTGCCAAGAACTGTGTGGAGAAACGGGTCAGGCCTGAAGGATCAGGAGATACTGAGCCTGCCAGAAGGTGTGTGCTGCTGTGAGATGCCACATACCTGCCTGTGGCCTCTGCAAATGAGGGCACATAGAAGAAGGTAAGGAATTTAGAGGGATTTTTTTTGTGAGTGAGGGATCTCTGTTGAGATACAACACACAGGTTTTGTCTATTGTATGCATAGCTGGAGAGTGTAGACACAAGAATAATAGAATCATCCACATGGACTGTGGCTTTCATGCATATTCCCTGTATTCATGGAGCCCAGCACAGATTCAAGGCCTATCCATGGGTTTTGCACAAACCCAGAACTCCTCTAGACTAGGGGTGAAGTATCACAACAAGATGCTGGAGGCCCAAGAAAAGGTGAAACACCGAAGTCCCCACCACCACCTGCATCACTGCAGCTGGAAATCTGCCACATCTTTTGGAGGCTGTCCAGAGAAATGTGCATAGGAGGACTCAGTGCCACTTCAATGCAGCCTGACACTGCCAGTCTCCACTGCCAGCATGCAAGAGAAACACAGGAAGCCACTTCCATTTACATATAAAGAGAAATAACTGCTGTACACCCCAAAAAAAGCTAATGCTTGGGCCCATGCTGTCTCTGCAGTACTCCCTTCCCTTGTTCTCTGAAGAACTCTCCTCCTCTCCTGACCCATACCTCACTTCCTTTTGCTCCCACTTGGATATTCTCCTGCACATCCCAAAATCTGTGAGGAGCAGACACTGCACTGCTGCCTGACAAGCTTTTTAGGGAGCTCCTTTCAACCCAAGTATATTCTCTTCATTGTGAATACACAGGGTATCTAGCAACAATCTCTTTTCATGCCCACTGTCTTTTCAGGGAAATAACTCTGCATATCCAGACAGTAAACAGCCTGGACCTGAAAGAAGTTTCTGTAGAAGGCCACAATCTATTGGGAGATGAAGGAGAGCTCATAGCTTTGATTATAAAATGCATTTTGTTTCAAAAGTGAGAACTAAACAGGCTTGGCTGTACCAGCAGGCCAGAAATTCTAAGCAGGCATGCAATGTGAGTATAATGAAAAGGCAAAAGGATAGCCCAAAGGCATAGTGTGCAGCAAGGATACCTAGAAAGTGGAACAAGAGTATGGTTTTGCATGTGGCTGAGTTAGACCCACTCTGGCTGTTCCCATATTGCACTTAGATCCCAAGTGTTTCCTACAAGGTCCTTTGGTGACTGTTTAGGGAAAGTGAGCACTTGTGAGTAAACAATTTCTTGTGTGAACCAGTAACTAGGCAAAGGGGGGAAAGGAGAGTGAAAACGTATGGTCATATTTCACCATGGTGGGGCTTATCAGTGGAGTTTCATAGAGAGCCATCCTCTGCTCCTCAGAATATTCATAAACCAAAATTAAAAGCAAAAATAGTTATGACATATGGCTGAAGGTTTTCATGTTAATTAGTGACCAGCTGATAAAAACAGTCGAATGAAATTTATTTGATAAATGCAGGATAGCAGATATAAAGAGAAACCATTCTAAATATAAGAAAAGGATAGTGTGTTCTAAATTAGTTATTACTATTCAAGAAAGGGGGTATCAAGGAAGGGTATCACATGAAAATATCAAGATGCAGATTTTAAAACAAAATACATTATTATTAAATTTCTTTTTCACATGCTGCATAATTAAACTGCAGAACTCAATGCCACAGGATGTTGTAGAGGCCGAAAGTATAAATGGGCTCAAAAAGCAATTAGACAAATTCCTGGCTGAAAAATTCATGGAGCGTTACAAAACGCAAAGATGCAGATACAATCTCTGGCTCATGGTGCCCCTAAGGCACAGACTGCTGGGAGGGTGTGCCAGAATAAAGTATCCCTCTACAGTTGCTCTGCTTTTACACTGTTCCCCGAAATACCTGCTACAGGCCATTGTCAGCAGCACTGGGCTGAGGAGGCATTTCTGCAGCTGCTGCTACGGGAATAGGTAGTTACTCATAATTTTAAGGAAAAAGACATAGGAACTGAATCCAGCAACTGTGATTGCTGAAAATAATGAGCCAGAGAGGATTTGTCAGTCATAAGGTAGAAAGATATTACAATAGAAGAAGTATCAGTTTTACCATGGGCTGATCAATGTGAAGTTAAGGGTATCAGTCTTGTACTGTCAAGTAGAAAGGAGGCTACACAGTCACTGGCTCATGAGGCTTCTGGGGCTATAAACCACATTAAGAAATGAAATCCACACAGAAATGCTTTTTAAGACATCATTTAGTAAAAGACATAAACCCAGTCTATGGAGCTGTGTATGTCATTGATGTATTTCTAGCAGCTTACCTTGTTTTCTTGCTAGAATCCAAGAAAAGCCATTTGTATTTAAATGATTGTAGAAACGGTAAATTGTTTCATCTGGGAGTTTAATAAATGGTTTGCCCTAGTTTGTCAGAGTTTGCTGTAATTTTACGTGACTGGCCAGATAAATTTGCTGGAAATGATCAGATAGCAGGAGGTTGGCACAGCAGAGGAATTCCAACAGAAGCACAGAGTTAATGAATCTCCACCCGTGTCCAGACACGCGGATGGGGAGAAGGCCAGGCAGGAGCTCCCAGCTGGGATCCTCTGAGCCGAGCACAGCAGCTCTGCTGATCCCCTGCCCAGGGCTGGCTGCATCCACAGGGGAGTGGCTGAGACTGGTGAGAAACTGTGTCCAGCCCCTCTGAGCAATAGAGAGGTTAAAAGACATATCCCAAAGCAAATTATTATGACAGAAAAAAATCATTTGCGTCGTGGACACACTAGTGTCAAAAAGCAAATTTATTTTAGGACTAAATCCACCAAGACACTGCAGCAGACTCCACACATTTTGGAGGAGATCAGCTCCTGCTAAGAACTCAAGTGCATCCTCAGAGGTGTGGAGACCAAGGTTGTGGGTTGAGACGTGTCCTGGACTCTGCAGAGCCACCACCTCCTGTGCTGGGCCTGGGCAAGGTGCACATCCTCTCTCCAGGGGCCATGGCTTGGCATGATGTGACCTTTCTTCTCCCTGTTACAGTCAATCCAAACTGAAAGCAGTGCCCAGTTCCTGGGTTTTAAACCACCTCACTAACTGCTTCAGCAAGGAGGTAACTTCTTTTTAACTTCACAAGTCTATTATTCCCCTGAAGTTATCCACCTAGAAAGTCTTCCTAAAGTTAATGGATTTGAAGGGGAAAATATGCCCTGAAGTGCAGATGATTTCTGGTTAACCTGATTGTCTGTGCTCTGCAAATCAATGCACTTGGATCTGGTCAAATCTACAGCCAGACAGGCTGAAAAAAATAAATCCAGCAGGGTTTGAACATCTTTCATACATCTTAATAGGGACATTATGCCTAAACCCCTTCGTGACCATTTAAGTAATAAGACCATTAAAACCAATGGGTGTCAAAAACAGCTCTCATAAGGAAGATGCATCTTAAGTATCAAGTGGATACAGTGTCAATCTTAAATACAAGCATCATTCCACAAAAATACACAAAACCAAGGAAAAATACATTGCTGGTCCCAGAGTGCTATCTGGGCATAATTTATTGGGTTTTCCTAGTTAGTTTTGGTGAGATGCAAAAAGTTTTACAAGGACAAAAATTTTATGTTTACAGAAAAAATGGAATGTCATAGATTTTTTTTATTTTTCCTCCTGCATATTTGGATTTCTCCTGCACACAGTCTATGACTTTCAGCTACAGGCTATGACTGATCCCTTGACAACTCTAGTCTCTGCGATAAATTTTTCAAAGTCAGACCTGGGGCTGTGTCAATTCCTAGAATATCAGGGTTTTATATCTTCTCTAGCCTCATTTTAAATTTAAATGATAACAAGTGCAATCTGACCCCAGATGGAACAGAACATTTTTTCATATCAGACTGGTGTTTTTACTAATATGACTTTGGTAAGGATCTCAAATCCCAAACAGTCTCAAACAATCTCAAATCTCAAACAATCATTTATGCTGAACCCATACAAGCTTCCTCAGAGGAAGATGAGCCCTGAGCCACCATGGAAATGATGCAGGATGCCAACAAGAGGCAGGCATGCCTTGCAAGGGAGCACTGCCATGTTCTTCTGGGCACATCTTTTCCCACTTTTGTCCTCAGTTCTTCTGGTTCTTTCTGAGTTGGTTTTAGCAAATGCTTTATATGTTTATATTGATTGTGCTGGCAGGCAGATTTAAATTGGAGTTTTATTGTTTTGTTTTATTTGCACATCTACTTATTGCATTTTGAAAACGCTGTATAATCTATGCTCTTCCTCAAATTTCAGTGTGACCGAACTCAGACCCCAAAAGTAATTTCTTTATTATTCCCCCCCACTCTCTTTTTTTAAAAAAAAAGCCCTGTAAAATATTTTATAGGAGGCTGGGCCCACACCTCTGTTATTTGGAAGAGGCTGGAGAGAGCAAACCTCACGGAGAGAGGAGAACAAACCTGACCATGCAGTTGTATGGCAAAAAGACTCTTCTGATTTTGTGGGCAAAGGGAAATGCCCTGTGGCTCGTGCCCCATGGTGACCTGGCTGATGGTCTGAACTGGCAAGGCACTTCTATCAAACACTGTTTGAATTCACAAAGCTTTTTCTCTGGTCTTTAAATCTAGTTCTCATCTGTCAGTAATCCCTTTCCTGTTTTCAACCAAAGGAAAGCCTTGTGGCATGAACAAAGGGGAAAGAGATGCCACATATTAGTAGCCAAGATAAGGTACCAGTATTTAAACAACATCAAATGCTCAGTCCAGACAAAGAGGGATATCTCTGATGAGTCCAGTGCAAATACACGCCCTCACATCTACTGTGGTCATCTACAGAGCCGTTTTGGTTGGACTTTTTCCCTCTTTGACCCCTCATCACCTCTTTATTCAGCCTCCCCCAAGCAGAGCATGATGTCTGACTCAAGCTTTTGAACTCTCTGCATGTAAGTAGGTTTCAAAGTAAGCAAACAAGCTCATACATCCCTTGCTTGTGTAGGTGTGTTCACATATTTTTATTTATTAAAAACAAAATAAAAACATAATCTGATACAATTAAAGATGTGTTTCAGAGAGTGGTCTGTGCAGAGAAATGCTTGCACCTGGTATCATAATTTATAATGTTTAAGAAACAAGTTGGCATTAAAAAAATGAAATGACAACAGAGATAGTAGGATCCAAAAGTCTCTCCCAAATTACTGAACAATAGAGAATTGGATCACTCAGGCTATTTTTCTAATATTTTAGAGTAGTAATTGCCTGCTCAAGCCTTTGATCTCTTAACTTTGCCAGCTGACAATAGATAAATAAGTGTTACAGAGAATACAGCAAGAATGAAAATCGGTGCATTTTCTAGGGAGGCACTGAGATGGAAAGTGATAGGAGATGCAAAGTGTTTCTGAAGGGCAAATTTTGCTCTCAGCTGTCTAATGTATATACAGACTTCTGAAAATGGCCTGTTGCAGTAGGATCAGCTAAAATTGTTAATTCAACAAATAGAGAAATAAGAAAATAGAGAAAAAGGAGCTTATCCAATGTGGGTTTTGTTGGATTTTTTAATTCCCTGAGCTGATGGGACATTTATTTGTCAATCACAATATATAGTTAATACTGCCAAAGGAAGAGAGTAACTGTTATAACAAAGCAACTGAAAAACTGTCCTCTCCAGGAAGAAAAAGACTGAAACAGACTCCTGTTTTATATCTGTTCTTATGGACTGAGTGAAATAAAAGCTCATCAGGTCTGTAAGGCAACTTCTCAGAGTCTGGAAAGAGCCACGAGGCAGAACTCTGTGAACCACTGGGCCTGGCAAAGGGGTCCTGAGCCCTCCAGGCTCCAGTGGGAACAACCACGAGTGTGCCCAAATGGACCATGGAGGCTGGAGCTGGGTGTGCCACCACCTCAGCATCCTCTCCAGAAATATGAAGAGCCACAGATGAAGCAAATGGGAGATGGTTGCAAAAGGCCACAGAGCCTCTCAAAGCCACCCCAATTTTCCAATAAAGGAGATACGGGAATCAGCAAGGGGACAGCTGGTAAAACCAACTCTGCTTTCCTGTTTCACTGGCTGGTGTATGAACTGCAGGCATAGGGTTAAAATAACAGATATTACTTGACTTGGTCAGTGGATAAATACATTCTCCTGATGGACCTGCTCAGACTTTTCTGTAGGCACTACTGTGTGTATTGAGCTGAATTAAAACAGGCTGAAAGGAATACACCCATACATTCTAGCAGTAGTACAGGAAACCAAACTTTCCCTTTCCTCACACCAAATAAACACCAATAACACCCAGAGACAATATTCAACACAGGCAGAGTGAGCTCCAGATACCAAGGCCCTAAGACCCTGGTCTGTCACCCCTGTGGGATTTTGCAATGGTGTGTGACCAAAGTCCAACACAGAACTTGGCTCTGGAGCAAACCCAAGGCCATCAGAGCCTGAGTTTGTAGTTTTTTAAGATATCCAATGCTGCCATATGTTTACCAGCGATATCATAATTGTCTGTGCATCCTCAGTCTGCTATGGATTTTGCAGCAGCTGTCAATAGCACTCATTCATCACGGGCCCAAGATAATTGAAGCACTCCATCTGCTGCAGGGCCACTATTACCAACACTGATACTTGTGTCAGTAACTTACTGAAAAAGGGCCTGAACTTGCTCCTACTGAAAAATCAATGGGAGGGTTCCTGTTGGCAGAAGTGGAGGCAGCCCTAACCCTTTCAGTACTGAAAACCTGAGTGGCTGCTGTGTCCAATTCCACGGCTCCATCCAGAGCCGCTGTGTCCCTGGATCTCTGCGTGGAAGCAAACAAGGCAAAGCTCTGCTGTGGTCACACAGCCTTTGCAAACTGCTCCTGCAAGGCACTCTGGAGCACAAATCCCCACTGAGGGCAAGGGCAGGTACAGTAGGAAAATGAGCTGGGCTGAAGAAACACATGATGTCAGCTCACATGGGCAGGAGAGGCAGAATTCAAGTTATGCATTCAGTGTAAAGCCCCTGCCTGCATAAACAGTCAGACATGTTTACAGGAAAGTGCTAAAGGAATTAATCTGTTACTCAGCAACACTAATCAAGACTCCTACCCCATGCAGTTCACAAAGTCCTACATCTGTGCATACCTTTATATTCCTGTTCACAGTCAGCCCCATTCCATCTTCTGTCTGCTGTACAAACAGCAGAGGGAAAAGAGCAAGGTCTGTGAAAGAAAACTGGCTATTGTAACAAAGCATTATTTTCTCTCACATAAACCCAATATTTTTCTATCATTTGCAGTTCTCTTTTCTCCTATTTTTATTACTTATTTTCTTGCAAGAAAAGAACAAGCTTGAAAACCAGGGCAAGTTATGACCTTTTTAACAAAGAGGGAAAAATAGAAGTTGTTGTCCCGCTGTTGTGACTGCAAATGAGATCAAACTAGAACTTTAAATCAGAACACCCTTGAACTTTCAAGGTCAGGTTCACCTCTAAAGTTTGCTGTTAAGGCAAGTCAAAGCCTGTGCTCAGATGGATGTGGATAGCTCCCACTGAGTTCAGGCTGCCTCCCTTGATTGTCACGGTAATATTTTTGTTGTGTTTGTTTACTCCAGTGCAGGTTCTCAAGGATCTGACTTCATTTTCATTCTTTCCTGTTTGTACCCAGTATAAGAAAGGTCACTTTCTCGAATACATTTAGGTTCTCTTTGTGCACAGAATGATGTAATAGTAGGAAAATGAGAACTTTAGTGAGGACAGCTGTCCCTGAAGTGTCACTTCAATGGCAAAAAACAAAGAGTGCTGAAGGTTCAAAGAAGATAACACTACAAGGTCTCAAAATACAAAGCAAAACCCAGTGATTTCTCTTTTCATCAGAGGAGCAGAGAAAGTGAGGCCCTCTTCTGCTGTGCAGTGATTTAGATGTTTTTTGAAATGTTTTGTTGCTTGGTACACTGTAGACATGAAAGGTTTCAACAGATAGATAACACTTTTGTAATTGGATCAATGGGAATAGCAGGAAAGGGCAGCACATGTTTGAATTTCCGGCCAGTGAAGTCGTCCTCAGTATTTTATAGTACCACAAGATGGAGGAAGTCATTTAAGATCTCTGTATTGAGATGACTGGAAAAACTGTAAAGGAAGTTTCCTTTATAGTTGTCTTTGTCTTCTGTGGATGTCTCCTTACTTCCTCCAACACACCAGGAGTCAAGGTAGCTTTGGTTTTTTAAGCCAAATGGGCAGGGAGAAAAGAGAGGAGAAAAATCAGCAATGAGTGCCCAAAATCAAAACAGAGACAACCTAAAATAACATATTTCACTGGTAAAGAGAATCATTTCATATCAGAAGGAAGACATAAGATTTGTTTTTTATAAACTTTGATTTTTAGAAGAGACATAAAGATTCCAACTAAAAAAGATACCTTTCTTTTCAATATTTAATGAGCCTTTATTTTTGTCCATCTACTTTCAGTACATGAAAACCAGCCTCTAAGGCAGGAACATAGTCTCCAGCTGCAGTGTAACAGATGTGCAAACCATTAGTATCTGCTACCCATTCCAAGTCATTAAATCCGAAACCCTGCAGGAGGAGTCAAAGGTACCATCAGGGGACCTGTGGCAGTTATGGTGTTTCTACTTAGCTGATTTCACTGGAATGGGCCAGTGCTTTACCTTGAGGCTCAGAGGAGAGTAAGGAACTCAGATCTGGATTAAATGTGGATGAAATGGCTATGAAAATGTACAGCTGGAGTCGTAAGATCCATTTTCTGTTCCCCTTACCATGGTGAAGGGGAGATAAATGGTGTGTCACTGATGAGGGAAGGTGTAAATAGCATCCACTGGACTTAAAAACAGAGTTAAAACAGAGAAGACCCTGTGCTGAAATGCTGCAGTGTCTGAGGGAAAGGGCAGAGCCAGGATTGATTCCTGAGAGCTCAGCTCCAACAGAGATGGATGGTTCAAGTTGGACACTCCAGAGAGTGTTACTGTCCAGGCAGGGGCTGTGCCCACCGGGTGACCCAGGATTTGGGAACCACCTTGTCCTCTGCATTCAACACCTCTGGAAAAAACCCCTCATCACGAGGTAATCATCACTGAAAGGGGCAGTCCAAGGACTGAACAGAAAGATGGACCTGCCCACAAAGGCAACAAATGTGCGGGCTGGGGACTTGAGGAGTGGTCCTCAGAAATGCCCCGGCCCCTGCCCACCAGGAACACAGCCCTGGAGGGGAATGAGACTGGCAGAACCCGACCAGAACAAGAGCAGACACCTCATGCATCTTCTAGAAAGCTGGGTGCCTTGGCTTGCCTCAGGAACATCCAGATCCCCTTCCCTCCTCAGAAGACAGTGTTCCTCCTGGGACAGAATTCCTCGATCTTCAGACGCCCAAATTCACAGCATTTTTGTAGACTGCGTGGCATTCCAGCCGCCGGCTGACTTTCTGATGTCACACGTGGGTGAGCTTTTGCTCACTCTCTTGCCATCTCTCTGCAAGCAGTGGGAGCTGGAGTGGGGCAAGTGTCACAGGCAATATGCAGAAGCAATTCCGGAAACTTTATTGCTCAGAGGTGGCACTCGGCCAGGAGAGGAGAAAGAGAAGAGCTCATAGTTGTGTGCTTGCACACACTGACAAAACTGCTACTGATGAATCAGAGAGAGAAATCTGGAGAGGTGACCTTGGGAGGTCACAGAAGACTCGTTTTTGCCAACAAATATGAACATTTGCAATCATGCTGTGGCCTGATGCCAGTCACTGTTTTATGTGCTATCTCATCAAAACATATGAATTTTCAATAGCTGGTTTAGAGTCCTACTTGCTGCGGCGTTATATCTCTCCTACTCCTACAGGTTTTGGATTGTACAGATACAAAAGCAGGGTATTGAGGAAAGCTGGCACTTGGGTTGGCATTGTTTCCCATGAACATTTTCCTGCATTCTGAAAATCGCCGACTGGTCAAGTGCCGGAAGGTCACTGAGCAACGTGGCAAAACTGATGACAGAAGGGAGGCAAAAAATCCCTGGAAAAATGAAACTCCTCCATTGTCCGGCCTGGAAGGTCAAAAATTGCCATTTTAAGATTGCTTGTGCTAAGGGAGGCTCACCCACCCTAGGTGTCAGCCCTTCAGAGAGAGCTACTGTAAATATCGCCATCTGTGATGTTCCTGGTGAAGGACTCTGCTGATGTAAAGGTTATTACTCATTTATAAACATATGGCTGCTGTAATCCTACGTTCCTCTATTCATAGTGGGATTTGTGTTTGATTGAGCTCGGTTTCAAAACAAAGGTGGTTTTTTTCCCTACTCAGCACTAAGGGGACATTATCAATTTGATTTATATTAATAAAAACAACAGCAACCCACTGTGGCAAATTCTTAAATCAATAGATGTGATTTGACTTTAAAAAAAGAAAAAAAATTCCATTGAAAGCAGTTGGTCTGAAGGAGCACCACCCAGTGCAGCCTGAAATCGAATCTGCAGTGACTGAAAAAGATTGTGAACAAAAAGACAGAGGATTCTGCTATTCATCATTGTCCCAACTAAACAAAGTAATACAAACTAACATAAAATATATGCTTTTCTGGCATTATTTCCGTTTTGTAAATCCAGAGAGAGAAAATACTGAGGTTTCGAGTACGTGAGCTGACAGCATCTTTTCAGTGATTCTGTGGTAGCGAAGGCTCTGAAAATGTGTTTTCAAACTATGGATTTATTGCCTGTGTGTGTGTGATGTGTGAATACTTGAGCATATACATGCCTTTCAAATGAGCCCTTCAGATCTGAGATCCCATTTCCTCCATATAGTCAACAAAGACCATAAAGCAATTTCTGCAGGAGCAAGAGTTCACATAGAAGACCTGAAAGCTAAAAATTCCCACCAAACCAGTTCAGACACAATGCACAACTTACCTGTTGTCTGTCTGCTTCCAGGAGCAAAGGGACCAGTTCATCTGGCTCATTGTAAATGTCTACTCAGGCTGAGATGAACTGCTTCCTAAACTCCTTTGACTTTGGGGAGAGTTTTATTAGGCCCTTCATTAAGAGTTTTGATGGCAGTAGAGCTTGTATTTGCATGGCTATCCATAATATTATGCAAATTCTGGGAAAAAAAAATATTTTATTCATTGCTGCATTGAAATATTTTGCAGCAAACCACACCCCCATCCCCAAATGGGCATGGCTGGATTCCACATAACAAGACATCTCTCTCTATACTTTTCACTGGCAGATCAAATACAATCAGAACTACCTGATTTTATTATACTCCTACTATTTTACCTGATTTTATTATACTGATACTATGGTCCTGTCTCCTGGGAAACATTGTTCCTGATGGGGGACTCATCTGCCATATTTTAGATAGTGTCTAAAAAACCTTGTCACTGATATTGCTTTGGATTACTCTGAAGGAATACTTTAGCACCCAACCCACATTTCATCATTAATAATATTTATGTAATGCAGCTGCAAGGCTGAGCAGCACATTACGTCACCTCAGCTGAATGAAGAGCAAGTTGCACTTTCTAGATCACAGCACTGCCTTATTTGCATTATGTATGCTGGAGTTCAGTAATGAAAAAAATTTAAATGATGGGAACAATTAAGCTTTGGGTTTGGGGATGTTTAAAATGAAGGTTGTGGGATGAAGATGAAAGTATACTTCAGCATCTTGGGGTTTTTAACTTTTTAATGTTTAAATCAACTCAGAAAGAATTTCCTTTTTTGGAATGCTGAGGTAAATATTTTTATATGTAATCTTTTGTTAAAACTAATTTGTGAGCCTTTGAAATACTAATGGAATCTATTGAGGAACCCTCACATCCATAAGAAAGCTTCAAATACAGAGATCTGAATTATTTTTTTATGTGAAAGTGTGTGAATATCCCTGATTTATGGCATCTGAACACTGAACTGCCAGTGCTTCCTGGATTGTTGGAAGATGGCATTTGCACTACAAGAGTTCCTGGCACTTTCTTGCAGCAGAATTAAACATATCCATGCAGCTGGAAACTTCTGTTTCTGACAGAGTGGGCTAAATGTCCAGGGTTGGGAATGTTTTGGATGGTAGCACCTAGTATACTGAAAAACTTCACTTCTGCATGTTTGTGTTTTTCCTCTAATCCATGTTATTTTTGAGCACACAGGGTTTCACCCTTGCTACATGCCTGGCAGAGATTTATTAATTGCAGCTACTTGAATGGAAGAGAATAGAAGCACAGAGAGGATAAATTACTTGGCAGAGCCAGAAATAGAATCAAGATTTCCTAAAACCCATTCCAGTGCCTCAACCACAAACCCATTCCTGGGAAAAGACCAGTGTACCATACCTTTTTCCCTGATTTTAATCCATTAAATCACTGCAGAAAGGTCTGTGGACATTCTTGCTACAGTTTAAATAGTAGCAAAATTCAGTTTATCTTGAACCTGTTCCCAACAGGCTTGAGACAAATCAAAACATCTGTGCAGTACAGGTATTGGCTTGATTTTTAAGCCCACTGTTTAACAGTTGAGTTATGGGTCAGAAGAATTCAGACCTGCTCCTCACACCTTGTAAGATTCAGAGATACTCAGATTTAGGGACTTTTGTTCAACTAATATTTACAAGTAGACCATTTTTTGCAGATTTGCTTCTCCACGAATTTTAGCATTGGGGTCTTAGCTAAAACCACTTCCCAAAAAGCTCAGAAAATTTTCTGTTGTTTTAAACTCATTTTAAGAGTTTAAGAGTTTTTACAAAACAGCTCCAGAGGCAGTTTCACCATTCCAAGGCACTGTGACTGGAGCAAATACCTGCAGTACTTCTTTTAGTTTTCTCCCCTAAAATTCCCTAATAAACACTAGAAGTGAGTTTGCCGAGTCTGTACTTACAGGCGTAATCTCCTATTGACACATGTATAAATTACAAGGGGAGAAGCACTACCCAGTCACAGGGTAACCCTCTATCAGTGAGATTTCTGGGATTTTTGAGCAGTGTACTCTGTATATGGCAACTGCTGGCTAGTGTTTGCCTATTCTTCACTTGCTTAAAACCTCTGGTTTTGTCTTGAGGGTCCACGTAAGGTCAACTTCCCACCCCCCAACAGTGGCATAGAAAACTGCTCTGAAGGTGGAAGAAAATGCCTCCCCACACTGAGCAGCCAGTGTTGATAAAACAGCTCTCTGTTGGAATAGCTCTAAGGGCAAACAGTGAGGAGGTTTACCCATTCAAACAAAGTTAAGAGTGAGCAAATTCTCTTAAAGATGTACCTATGTCTGAGATCTTTGTTTCGTTTTCAGTTATTTGATAGAAAATAAAGATAAAGCCAAGAGCAGGCTGCATGGCAAAAATCCTCTGTGCTCCTGAAAATATTTCCTTTGTGTTCAAGAGAGAAACATAAGAGAAGGCCACTTTAGCTAAACTTGTAATAATATTTTTTAAAAATAAGTAACAAACTCTCCTATGTATATATATACATACTGAGCCCTTTTTAACCTTGTTTTCTCAGCATTCCTAGAAAAGAATTAGAATGGGGAAAGTACGTGTTTTGCCATGTCTAATTTACTCCCTTTTATGGGCTCAGGTCTTAAAAGAAAACAATCCAAGGTGAAGCTGTGTGATCTGTAGACACAAGACTGTGGTTTTATTATGAAATTCGCATATAATTCTGTCACCTGTTTCCACTTGCTTGTCCTCTCCTGGAGTTTCTGGTGGCATCTCTGGCAACATCTCAGCAAGGACTTTCCTAAAAACATGTCCACCGATAAAGTAGGACTGTGGGGTTTTCTTAGGGGTTGTCTGGCTTGGGGATGAGATTTGACAGGTTGGTCCAGTTTCAAATTTAGACAAGGGCCAAACTGGAAATTCAAGATGCTGTTAGGAGAGGACCACAAACGAGGAAGGGGTTGAGCCCAAAACATGGGGGCAGCCCAGAACTGCCTCTGCCACCCACACCAGGATCAAATGACTCAGAGCTCCCTGAAAGAGATGCAAGTCAGGAGCCTACCCCACACAAACACACCTCCTCCTGCTGCCAGGGATGTGTTCTTTGAAGTAGATGTCCTTAAATTCATATATAGGTCCCTGGGGATGTGAGCAATGGCTCCACGTGCAGTTCCTGTTTAAAGGGGAGGAAGAGAAATCCTGAAATCACCTGATCATCCTCCTCCAGCCTCAGCTTCAGCTGGTTTTCCATTTTCTGCTCCTTGGAGGTGGAGGCCTTCTCCCTGCTGCCCATCAGCAGCCTGGCCTTGTGGCCTTCTCTGTGCAGCCAGTCTGACACCGAGGTGCTGCTCGTCCCTTAGGACTGCTCTAAGCTGACTCAACAGGCAAGGGGTGCTCAGCAGAACTGTGCTGTGGACTGCACAGCTTGCTATCTGGGGGGCCAAACCTTCAAGTGCATGGAAAGGCTTCAGCAAAAGGCTTTTGTGAATGTTTTTGGGATGGCCTTGGGTCTGCCAGGACAGCATCCTCCGCCATGCTGTTCCCTAGTAGCTGTCTGACCACAGGCAGAGAGTGGTTTCTGCTGCCTCAGCCCAAACCCAGCAAACCTGTGTGGAGGTGTGCTCTGTGTTCTGTGCCTGGGCTCACTTTGACCCTGCAGTCCTCCAGTGTATTTCCATGGATGGGTCCTGCATCATGAGCTGCTCTTCTTGCACCAAGATCTCATCAGGGAAGCCTTTCCACATCTGCTCGGCTGGCCCTGCTCTCCCACAGCAAGAAAGCATCTTGTTGTCCTTCCAGTGCACATTCTCAACTTAACAGGTTGTTACACAACCTGGCTGTTTCTTTGCTTCCCTCCCAGGTGGCCTTTGCCATGGTGAGGAGTTCAGATCTATCCAGTGAGAGCAGGAAGGCGGCGCAGACAGAAAGCTTCACCTTCTCCAGAGCTATGAGCTCACTCGCAGAGATAGAGCACTTAAAATGAATTAGTGTATTCCAACACAGCAAAAGCTATAAATAGAGTGCTTATAAATAAACCAGTTTTGTCCCTCACTCAGGCACCAATTCAGCAGTCTCTTCCTCTGTGTCTAGCACAAGCACGTACTTACATCCCGCTGATTGCGATGGGATGGGGCACTTGCTTTCAATTAGGCATATTTTGCTTAATGTAAGCCATAATGCTAAATCTATCCAGGTACCAGCCCTTCTTCCCTGTTAAATCAATAGTGCTCAGAAGCCTAACTCCCTCTGTGAATCCAGATTTTACATTTTAGGGCAACTTCTATGTTTTGTGAGTAAGAGGTAGATATTTCCCATTTCTGTTTGCCATTCCTGAGGGACTATCCTTTCCTTCATAAGGGAGCTACTATTTGCATAGGCCATCTATCTTATTCCAACACATGAGCAGCCTCCTTATGTTGTGAAAGAGAAAACATCACAACTGTTACAAATCTGCTGAAACAAGGTTTAATTTGAAAGCAAACGCGTGCAGTTATCGCATGTAAGCAACTCCAAACAGACAGCGCTGTCGTATCAAACACATTTTGATAGGCCAAGTCAAAAACCCTGAACCTCTCAGGGATGTGCATTTCTGGATTGGCAAGAAGAGCCAGAGCAGATGGCCCAAACACCTCTGCTTGGCCAGCTGCCCTGAGGACAGTGGTGGCATACCCAAGGAAGTGGCCAAATGTTTGATATTATCCCATGCAAACTTGGATACAGGTTCATGCCACCACTCACACCAGGTATGCCCAGAGTGAAAATATCCACCAGACATCATTATGCAGAGATGCTCAACATGCCCAAGTTGGACTCTCTGAGCCTATAAACAGTTTTTCACACAGCTGACAAGACCTCAGTGACTCAGGCAGGGAGCCTGGTGTGAGTGGACAGAACCATAATTTGCACCATAATTTCAGTTCTAACACACCAGCTCTGCTGGCAATATCTGATTTTGCAGTTTAAGCCAAGCTTGAAAGATTATACTGACACATAGAAATACCTGAGGTAATAAATTAGCTAAAATACAGACATTATTTACCTGCAAATTGCAAATATGGTTCTGCCCTTACCATGTTTGCTAGCTCCAGAAATGTCATGTGGATATGTGAGACGCCTCTGAGCTCCTGCATCAGGTCACTGGCCTCTCCAATGAGCCTCACTGCCTCTTTAACCATTTTCTCCTTGGCTGCTCTTTACATCAGAGTGCAAAGCTTTCTCCTCCCAGAAGTGCAGTGTGTTCCTGCTTACCACCCTCTGAACATTTTATTTTCTTTAAATTTAGCTGCAAGCTCATTTTCTTTGCTTATTTTCACATGCTTGCTGTACATGCACCAAAAATACAATCATCAGTGCTTTGTTTTGTTTTTAAATACAGCAGCTAGTTCCAGAATAAGCTGGTGCAAGCAAATGAAAAATCTCCCACATTTACATCAGCTGTGCAGCAGACCCACAGGCTGAAAGCAAAGCAATGCCCAGCACCAAGATATTGGCTTTTGAAATGGCCTTTTCCCCCAGCCTTAACAACCAGTTCTTCTAATTCAGCCTGAGCACTGGGAAGAATGTTGTTGTTTTCACAAATTCTGACATAATTAATACCATATTTTAAGCTTAATGCTGGGTCTGAATTTATACACTTTTAAGTCACACATTTAAAAAAATCCCTTCCCTTGCCAAGATGCCAGGATATGTCGATCTCCAGGTTGCAGAGCAAGACCTTTGCCAGGGCAAGTGAAGCAAATCCTTTTATATTTCAATCTCTTCCAACGACAGAGGTCTCTGTATTTATATGTACACAGGGTAGGAATGGTTTCAGTATCCTGTGGGCTGTCAAATGATGACTGTTGGACTCTTCCACTCAGCTCCTGAAACTTTCTGACCACAAAAATCTCTAAGCACAAAACATCCTGCAGAGCCCCCTTGTCTTCTGTAGGGTTTGAGGGAGCTCTTAGGTTCAGCTGTGTACCCCACCAGGCAAAATCAACCCCATTTCTTGGTGAAGATTTCTCCTGTCTCTTGTTTAAAAAGGGGGCCAGAAAACACTTTTGGGTTGTTCACATCTGAGTCAGAGAAATCCAGCCTACAACAACATTTTACACACTCTGAGTCCATGATGATGATGTCCCAGGATCTTGTTCTGCACTCATGTTCCCTTTAAGAACAGGAGGTCTTCATGTTTGTCCTCACAAGGGAAATAATTTCTATGTGTAACTTCGATTTTTTTTTAAGGAGAATAGGAAGAACATTGAAAATAGCAGAAAATTTAATTTTATTTTGGTCAATGCTCAAAAAAATCTTACCCTTTAAAACCAATTTATAGTATCTTCCAGCCATGGTGTGAGGAGATGCCTAAAGAATCTGCCAGTGTCACCTGGAGCTTAAGAACAAACACACTCATCTTGAAAGAAGACAGATTAAAATAAAGGGCCGAACTCTACTCCCACAGAAATTTACCCAGCAGAAACATTTCTAAGGCACCAAACAAACCCTGCAGTGGCTGAGTCCTCAAATATTCTGTATTAAGTACTGTCTCTGGAGAGGTGCTTAAAAATTCATAATATGGTGTATCTATTGATGTATTTAACGGAACTCTGGAGTAAGGAAGTAGAACTCTCCACCACTGTCAAGATAACACTGCCAAATTTTCCTTTGGATCTCTACACCTCCAGATGAAAACCTGAGTTCCCTAGGGGCCCAGATATTATAGTTGGAGCTGACAGCTTGGATCTCTATTGTGAGAAATTATTCATGATATTAGCAGTTCTTTCCTCTTAAGGCAAGCGTGTGAAATATTACATCTTCACTCAGATTTCCTGCAATAACCTGATCCATAACTCAATATTAGGAGAGGTTCATCAGCAAAAACAAACGTGTCAGTGTTAGTGCAGCAGTATAATACAGCAGAACTCGATACCAGGATGTAGCTGCTGAAATGAACTTGCAAAAAATAGCAACTCTATAGACATTACATCAAGTGAGGAACCTTTTAGGGAAGGCAGAGAGATATAGGCACTGTGAGGCTTCCTCACTAGATACCACATCTTTCCTCTGCATGAGAGAAGTTCAGCTTCACAACAGAACTGCACTCTCTACTGCACTGTGAAAATATTTGCCCTTTTTTTAATCTGTTACCCCAGTCTAACACTGTCAATAACCTAATTGTTGAATATATGGGAGTAAGCTGTGGGTTGCTATTGAAATGCTTCCCCTGAAGATCTGATATCAAACATGCAAGAAACAAGAGGGAGTTTGAGCCGTGCTTTGGAACAGGGCAAAGCTCCTCCTTGGGTCATGGTTTTCTGCTTATGTGATTCCCAGCTCAGAATTTACCCTTCAGGAGTAGTGAGGCATGAGGAGAGGACATGTGCAGGGGACATACACTACACACACCTACATGAAAGCAAATTTCAGTTGTAAGGGAGTCTCAGCTTGAATAAAGTGCAAATTAAATTAACTGCCATTATTCTCTGCATTTGACCAAAACCTGATTGTACCTAAAAGGCCCTGAACGAGGTAGTTTTTTATAATCTCCATATTCTTATATGTTAAATCTTACTTTATCCTGAGCAAATGGACAAGGATGCAGTTGATGATTTGACTTCAAAACTTTTGATTCAGGTTTCACTGTGTAATCATCTTGCAGAGCGTAGGCTCTCTCTGCTCGCTCAGGCCCACGTTATGCAGGCTTTGAAATACAAAGAGCTGTAAAGACTGACTGAAAACCCTTCTAACTTCAACATCTGAGTGACCTCGTTCTCCTCCTGAAAAGGAGATTGAGGTTTAAAAGCCAGTGCTGCCCTGTGGTCTATACAATTTTAAGTAATCAAAGGCACATATAATGAGCAGCTGTAAAATCCTAACAAATGAAACCTCTTTTCCCAGCAAATCTGAACAGTTCTACAGGGCTATTTAATTTATAGTTTTCCAGATGTGTTTGAAAATAAGAGTTATAGTCTATAGCTCCTATCTTCACTGGATAACTTTATATGGCATCTGCTTGTCCAGACTGCAGAAATCCCTGAAGTACCCAAGGAAGTCTAAAGTCTCAAGAGGTCACAATGCAAAAGAGTTTGACCTGAATTAGCACAAGGTTTCACAGCAGCACCTGTGAAATCACATATTGCTGGAACAAGGATGAAGGGAAAGAGCGTGAGGTAGGCAGGGATGCTTTTGCATGGCAAATAATGCTCCAGAAAAGGTGGATGCACCAGAGATGGGGGCAGATCTGGGATTGTTGATCTGCAGTGGTGAAGGGATATGAGGTAATTGTGCCTTCCTTTTTCTGAGAGGGATGTTCCTCTTTCCCAGCAGGAAAGCTGCTGCAGCCCCATCCTGCCAGCAACAGCAGCACCCAGTCCAGCACTTGGGCACTCTGGCACAAGCAAAGTGGACAGTGGGGCCCTGGCAGCCCTTGGCAGCCCTGCCACAGGCAAGTGGATGCTTTATTGACCCCAGATGAATTCACAATACCGCTCTGAAGAGGGTCAAATTTTTTCACAAAATTACAAATGGAAAGATTGAAGAAATTCCTTATGACTTATCTTGTGGCTAGTGGCAGGAATAAAATGTGCACTTCCTGCCTGAAAGCCATGCCTTTACCCATAAGGCCACCCTCACGTCCCACTGACATAGCTGAAGAATTACATTGGATGAGTCACCAGTAACTATTTATATTTGAGGGCTTAGAGCACTTGCTGTTAACCAGAGCACAGAAGTTGTGCCGGGCTGATGCAGAGAACAACTTGTAGATGCCCAGGGAAGGTCTCACTTGCATTTCCAATCTGTCCTCCCACACTATCTTTGTCATAGGGCAACAAGTAGCACAGTGGCATTTTTATGTGTTGATTTCTTTCCCCACCCACTCTGATTTCCGCCTCCAATTTGACCTTTTGTTTGCCACAGATGTCCACTGGAAAGGCAGCTGGGTCACCACTTCACGTAAGACCAAATATTTTGATGGGCAGAGGCTCAGTGGTCCCCAAGACACTTTTCTACATATTTCCTACTACAGCTCAAAAAGGGAGCTGAAAGGTTTGCATGGTCCATTGTGTACAAAAAGATCCTATGGATTCTTGCAACATTTTGGTCTACAAAGAATTAAACTGGCAAAATATGTATTTGCACCACCTTTGGGTGCTGTAAACTTGCATAATATTCTGTAATTCCCATCCACTGGCAATGCAGTCCTCTCCCAGTGGGGAATTTACTATGGCCTTTGCAGATTAGGTTAAAAAATCCAGATTCAAATGGAAGAATAAATAATTGAGCATTATTTTAAAAGCTGTAATAAGGCTATAATTGATTATTAAGGTAGGTTTAATACATGGTGATTCAGTTGTTAGAGTCCCACAGGTTTCATTTAACCAGAGCTCACAAACATCTATTACATTTCCTTTTGATGTGCTTATAACCATCTATAATAATTATGTATGTAACACACTCATAAATCCACTGACTCTATATTAAACCTCTCTGAACCCTTTCTAAGTGGAATCTTAATATAAAGGTTGAGAAAGGTGCTCCATTATGGAAATGGACCCAGATATTAAGAAACATCCAACATTAACAATTTCAAGCATACACGAGAGAACAACAGTGTTTTGCCAGTTGTGTGCAACTATGTGTGTAAAGCATATTCTAATGAAATTGGGAGAGAAATCAATACTTATATTCTGAAAACAGTGAACTGTAGAGCAGTAGATGTCTACATGCTGCCCTATTAATATCTGCCTCACTGCATATGCCTGTTAATATGTGTCTTATTTTTGAAATTATCTTTTCTAGATTTTATTTTTTAACTTCAAAACAATAATGAAAACATAGATGTGTATTTCTAAACATAAGTCAAGAATTAGGCTAAATTTTGCTCTTCACTGCAGCCATTACCCTGAAAGTGAAATTTGAGCACTTTGTAGAAAAAGCATAGTACTACCTTGGAAAGAAGTTAGCATGGCAGCAGCCACACTGCTTTAATAAAATGCAAGTTTTGTCTCTCCCACATGCAAATTATTTTCCCATAGACTTCAGTGGCCAGAAGCTCTAACACAATTTGAGTATTTTGAAAAGCAACTAATAAAAGGATTAATGCAAAAGTGAAGCTCTTAGACCCATTCTCACAGGTTCGTACGCTGGACTGTCTGCAGAAGCATTTCTCAACCTTTCTGACTCCCTGAGGAAGGAAAAGAAGAAGGCATTTTCATTTTCAGAGGTGCATTTCTACTGTATAATCCTGTGCAAGGATCACCTCAGCTTGATTGTTTAATCATTTCTTTAAAACAATGCAAATGGAAGGCAAAGTTATTTTGATTCAGCACAGGTTGAAAGGCCTTGGCTGAGATTTCATACCAGACAATAGAAGAAAGACTGCAAAGAGATAACAAGGAAAACATGATTAAATCACAGAAGTGACATAAAATCAATAGAAGGAGGCAAGGATCAATAATTCTTTGCTCTGAGTAACAGTCAGTAGCGCTTGTACTCATTTTCAGATTTTTCCAAGATTATTTCCTGTTTGATTTGTGTAGACTGAGACTTTCTTTACAATTTTGCTCTTTTAGCATTTTTATTAAGACTATTCTTTTGTAGGTATTTATTGCCTAATTCATTACCTACATTGGTTTAATTTGTGCTGGCTTATACAGGAGCCTATGACTAATCACAAAATAACAACATAGAACAATTATTTAAGAAGAGTTAATATGAATTCATAGCCATGGCAAAAGGGAATTTTCAGCTTTTCATAGCTGTATAGCAGGTTTCATCCAGTTCTTCATTTATTGTGTCAGTTCCCAGTATTTGTTGCTAAATATCCAGAAGACAGCAACAATTCATTAAACCAGACATTCCAAAGCAGAGCAGATGAAGCAGAGAGATTCACTGCCATGGACTCAGAAGGATCTATTTCATTTATGCTGGGTTGAAATAGGAAGAGGACCAGACAAATTGCATTCTGCAAATTGCCTGAGTTTTACAAACCCATCACAGACCTGGAAGCCTATTTCTCAAGTTTTCCTAAAAATGCCTGTTACAAAGCAGCTCTAGCCTGTACAATATTCCAGCAGAAAAAAACCTGTTCAGATGCAGACCCACAGCACCACCAATTCATCCCATGGTGCATCAAGACAAGAATATAAATGGTTCTGGTCCTGGGTTAACAATTAACACAGTGCCAAGCTCCAGCCCCTGGGAACTGTACCTGGTTGCCACTGGATCTAAGGATGTAACTGCCCAAATGTTGTGCCCCAGACTTTGGTGTCACTGGAAAGCCCTAAGGTGGTTGTGCAACATCCACAGATCCCAAAACATCAATGTCAACTTTCATAACTATCCTCTATGGGGTTATCCTGCTGTACCAGCAGCTTTGATGGTTTAAAATTCATCAGTCAGGCTACACAAAACACAAGTCTGGCTTGCAAACCTCAGCAGGTAAAGAAAAAGTTGCTTTTCTTTGCAATCTAATGCTTTTTGCTCTTAGGTTTCATTCTAGTCTGGTTTTCCTTTGGATCATCAGAGTTGATTCAGGACAAGGGATAATGGCTTTAAACTTCTAGAGGGCAAGTTTAGATTAGATATTAGGAAGAAATTCTCTACTGTGAGGGTGTGAGGCCTTGGCAAAAGTTGCCCAGAGAAGCTGTGGCTGCCCCATCCCTGGCAGTGTCCAAGGCCAGGTTGGATGGGGCTCTGAGCAGCCTGGGACAGTGGAAGGAGTCCCTGCCCATGGCAGGATAGGTGGAACTAAATGATCTTTAAGGTCCCTTCCAACCAATATCATTCTACAATTCTATTGTTATTTCTTCCTTATGAAGGTAGGAAAATCATGAAGTGCTTACCTAGACTCTCTTAGCTGATATTTAAAACACCATCAAACTCTAATGCACTTTCACTATTTTGACCATGGTGGGACCAGGAGTTTGCCCCGAGGACTTGGTAAAGTCATGGTAGTTGGTCAGATCAAACTGCTTCATGTCCCAGGAGGATTTTAGCATTTAAAACCTGTGAAAACCACCTCAGTTCACTTTGATGTCCTTCTCCCACAGCAATAATTGAAAGGGCTTCACTTCACATATAGCATTTCAAAGTGGGAAAAGCACCATGACCAAGATGCCCCCTTGATCCTCTGGCCAGAAAAGCCACTCAACAGAGCCCACTCTGATTTTTCTGGAGGTGGCAGAAATTTAGAAAGAAAGATATTGTGAGGACAAACAGAAAAAAAATCCCACAGCTCTGAGGGTCAAACAACTGTTCATCTTTAAGTGTAAGGAAATGGAAAGCAGCATTCTTCAAAAAATATTCTCATTGCAAAATATTCATCCTCAGTAGAATTGGGTTCATTATAGATTATTATATTATTATATAGTTATTAGAGACTAGATCATGATAATATTATATGTGATATGTTATATATAATTATATAGAGTATATGTTATATATAATTATGTATATAATATTACCACTGACAAACATCTTGTTAGATCCTGTAATCATCTCACAACATTTCCTTTCAATTCCATCTCCAGTGCTAAATATGGTTCAGAAAAACTCAACAGGAGACATCAACAACTGTCAAATTCTGTTCTTTGGAAGCTCCCCAAAAAGGAGAGCACAGGTTGCCAAGGTTCAGAGGAGCTGAGCAACCATTAACTTCAAAGATCCTTCCCATTCAAGCCAATTCTTCTACAAATTAAAAAGGCTTCTGAGAATGGATAATATAAATACAGTATAAATATGGCACAGGGAATACCTAATACAGCACCTACATTAGAATCAGGGATACATCTTTAAAAGCACAGTTTCTTGAGTTGGATTTTCTTACCCTGTAAATAAAGTGGAGAATCATGTATGTGTTTTGGGGTATATAAAGCTCCTTCCAGTGACCCTCTAAAAACAGAAGGAGAGGAAAGAGACATGACTCCAGCATCTCCACTGTTTAGATGGGACATTTGACAGGGGTATATCAAATTACACCAACCTGTGTGAAATCCCTATTGCAAGGGAAAATGTAGAATTATGAGATTTCAGCAGCAGTCAACTCATGGAAAACTCAGCCTATTTGTGCCTTTTTGGTCTGTCTGCAGATCAGAAATGTCCATATGCTCTAGCAATAGCACATCACTCACTGCTGCAACTGCCAGGGTTAAAAATTGATCCTTGTAGATGACAAGACTGGAATAATTTTGGGTGAACAATATGGGACTGGGTGGTGGCAGTGGTCCTATCAGGACTTACAGAATACACCAGCAAAGGGTCAAGCAAAATCTGAATTCAGCCCTCTCACCTCTATCCATCCCCATCAGTGGCAAAATTATTCAGTGGCTGACACAGCTGGACCCATGAGACAGAAGGAAAAGGAGTGAATGAGATGATGGGTTTTCTACAGACTCAGAAAACTCTAAATTATTTCACTTATGAAATGTGTAACAAACAACATGCAATAATATGAAGAGCTGTACACAATTTCACTGGCAGTGGAACAATTCCTGATCAGTGGATTCAAACACCCTCAGAAGCCAGAGAGGAGTGATGGTGCAACACCACTGTGCAAAGGTTCAGAGGGCATCCCTGGGCTGTCTGCACCTGCTTGCTCTGCTCACACCTTGCAAACTCAATGAAAATTGTTTATATGTTGGCCAGTGCAGCCATCTAACAATGCAATAAAAATTGGGGCATTTTGAAGGCAATATTATTCACGTGTAGCAACATCTCAGGCCAATGCCATACAGGGAAATGCTGCTGAATGGTAAAAACAGAAATAGAATACTTGAGGAAAGTAGCTTGGAGGACCTTAAAATGGAAGGAGATGTTTTCATTGTGGTATCAAAGTTATCCTCCCCTTCATGAGGACCCACAAGATTGACATTGCAGCTTCAGCAAGGAGCATTCTGGAACACCCCAGGTTGTTCTGTTGGTCCTTATTTCTATTGACAAAATACAAGAAAAAAGGTCTCTTTCTCTCAGCTGAGCACACACTAATAATGTGTAAATAATAATAAATAATGGAAAAAGGAATCTGTACCTGTTCAGGAGTGCTAAGGTAGTACATTCTAAAATTTTCCTCCTGGAAAATATGCAGAAAATATGAATTTCTACATGTGTCTTGCTTAGTAGTATGAAAAGAGAAAAATGAACCCAACTATTTATTGATTTTTTTCCCCAAAATACCACCTTTTAGGCTTTTATAGTTTTCTGTGATAAACAGACACTGCCTTCAAGCTGGAAGTTTTCATTTAACTAGTTTTTAATTGCAATCAGAAGTTTATAGTCCAACTATATATAACTCCATAAATCATCATTAAAATGCCTCCAGTCACGAAACAATGACCAGGACAATAATCACAAAAGTGAGAGATTTACACTCTAACTGAGACAATAGCACAAGAAAGCAAATGTTTGCACTCTTCAAGAATATCAGTGTCGTTTATAAAGTATGAGTAATAAAATCAATACAGTTGATATTAATCAGTATCTGGGTGGACCTTGTTCTTGTACTTAAGATAGGCCTTCTGATAAGATAGTTAGCTATTCATATTCCTTTTCAGTAAATTAAAATATATTTCCTTGAAGATATAACTTGCCAGCTATAATAATGTGCCATTATGCTGATGATTTACAAACATATTGTAAAACACGGCAATGCAACAGCTGTGGAAATAAAATAATCAGCCTTCCACCTCTCTGCTACATCGGGTCAAACCTCTTATTTGCCTGTAATGACAATAAGGAATAAATAAATACCCCAGCATGTGATGAGGGGGGTGAGGCTGGCTATTCCTGAGAATGTGCTTTGCATGGCAATCAATGATGTGTACTGAGGGAGCACATTTAACCACTCACTATTTATAGGACGTGGAGAGGCTGTCTGTTCCAGAGACTCTTACCTAAGCTGAACTAGAGAGGCACTTATAAAATTGAATCTGCTGCTCAGAGCTTGGGCTCTGCTGTAAATTACAATCCACAGCCCTGCCTGAGTGCTGAGCCATGGTGAGCTCACCAAGCTGCTCTGAGGCCGCTTCAGTGTGCTTTTTATGCAACTGTGTCAGGTGCACACAGGAAACAATAATCAGGAGGCAGCGAAACACATCACAGAAAGAAAATATTTAGCAAGAGTGGCTTCTGAAAGGATGAATTACTTTGTCTTTCCCGAGCAGTCCTGGCTCAGCAGTCCTGCTGCAGTCTCATATTAATGTTGGTGATATTAATCCAAACTCATATCATGGTTATGAAGAAAAGAGAGGAACTGATTCTTTGCAGGTCACAATCCTTCTCTGTTTTCCCTCTGATTTGTGCCTCTTTTATGGGGCTCTGTCACACTGTGGCATTTGCAGGTCACAGTAGCATTCACTGGGTGTAACACCTATTTAAGCTTATCTGCAGAAAAGAACCTGGCAATGATCTACCTGGAGCTCTTTTACAGCTGGAGATGATCCAGGTTTTCCTTTCCTTCCTTACCACCCCCTTCTCATCACACCAAGTAAATACTGAACCTGCCTTGCTGAGCCTGTGTTTTGCAGGGAAAGGGCTGAAGGTCCAAGGCCAGCAGAACATAACTTCCTTCAAAACAATGGAATTATTTGGGCCTTCCCACTGGCTTACAGAGAGCAGGTTTCGATCCCCAATCAGCACCACAAATAAATCTGAATCATTGGGCTGCACAGTGAGACACCCAGAACATTGGGTAATTCAGCTGGCTAACGAGCTGCAGCAAATTATACAGCTTTGGGTCCAAAATTAAATTTGCATTATTGCTGTTAAAATTGATCAGATAATGGTTTGTTTGATTCAATTCAGTTAAAAGTCTCATAATAGTCCTTGCATACTTCCTACCTTTTGATTAAAGCCACTAAGAACTACCCCCATTGTGCAGGGACCAGCAAAGTAAAACTAAAATATTAAAATCTGTTTTGGCTGCCAAGCACAAAGAAGTGTTAAGCTGGCAGAGCTTGGAGCCTGCCAGAACCTCATGATTTCAGTGCTTTGTGTTTGTCCAATAAAAATAATTCTGAACATTTTAGATCTCAACACAGCAACTCGCAGCATAAAAATAGAATGCTTTGGGATATCAGTTGTGCAGGAAGACATGCACTTTCACAGAAACCAGCTACATCCCACAGAGCTGGGGCTGCTCCTGGAAAAAGTTCATGCTCATCTGAGTCCAGCAATCCAGAACAGAGGTTGCTAAAGCACTGATCTCGGTAGCAAGGTTGTTGTCTTGTCTCAACCCACCAAAAGGAAAATATTGTAGATGTGGGGAAGCACTGGTTCAAAGTATGAGCTGGCATGGGTGATTTAGAAAGAAAAGAGAATGGTCAGCCTTTTTTAATCCTCAGAACTATAAATCTTAGAACAGGGTATGTTTATTACTATACACACGTGTTTGCACACATGCAAAATGCATCTTATAACCCCAGAGGTGCTCATGTGTCCAAAGTCTTTCCAAGAAACAAAGGTCTGTTCTTGCAGACAGATTTATTGTTGTGATTGTTGTTGTTGTTGTTTTTCTCTGTAGACAAAGATGTGCTCATCTTGGACCACATTTTTCTCTATACACAAGTCAAGCTTATCCAGGTAAGGTAATCAAAATAAGATCAAATGGACAAGAAGTTATAACCTGGTGGAAAAATCAGGTGTGACAAATCCAGCATTATGTCTGTGAGCAGGAGAAAAGACCTCAGAGGCCTTTCCACCAGAAGTACTTTCTCTGGAATAATTCTGCAGCAGGAACACCATGATCATGGTGAGACTGACAGGTTTCTTCTGAGCTCCCTCTAGTGAACCCAGTGACCAGCTCCTGCTCCCTCCCGCTGACACCCTCAGCCCAGGCCAGGATTTATAACAAATTGATATTTTCCTTTAGTGTAGACACTCCTTGCATGTAGACATGGTTATTACTTTTCTCCTGAGTCACTGATGGAAGAAGATGAGGCTTTAGGAAATTAGGGGCGGGATCCACTTATCACATCTCTATCTATAGCCCATGAGAAGTTCTACATTTACTATAAACCAGTTGTCTGGGCTCCACCTATAGTCAGCATAGAGAGACATAAATACCTCCAGAAGGCCATTCATTGCTGGCTATCTCTTTTCACTGGCAACAGGGGACTCCAGACAGCCCTTTTAGATTAGATACCTAAGTGTCAAAGGGATAAAATTAGGTGAGATGAATCCCTTGAGATTTGATTTCCCCATTTTGAGGCCATGCTGTTACTCTTGTTTAAACATGTTCTTCTTTTAAAACAAAACCTTGTTCCTAGCTTCAGTCTAGAATGGTGATCAACTCAATTGAACAGAGCAGAAGCAGAGAAACCCTCTGAGAATTATGAGCCCAGCACCATTCCAAAGCAGGCAGTAGGGTACCCACAACTCTCTCCAGTGGAAAAAACTCCTGGATGTCAATGCTGAACCTTCGAGTCCACTGCAAGTTCAGACAACCTTTGAACCATTGACGTAGAAGCGTAAATTCCCCAAGAACTAAACAAACAGTTGCTGGGGTGAGTTCATCCTTTCTTCTTCTGTGAGACATCCATAGGAAAACATTTTCTTGAATACTTTTACACTGTCACAGATTTGGCTTCCACATGAAGAGATTATTCATTAAAATGTGACTCTGAGAAGTGAAACAAAGTGATTATTAAAGGCTGAAATGCAACAGCACCCAAAGGCACTGACTGAAATTGAGGTGCCACTGAGCTGGGAGGGTGTAAATACCTTGGGGCCAGACTCACATAGTTTTGATCCCATTGGATAATCCCAAATAGTCTCACAGAAGCCTATGGGATTGCTCAAGGAGTATGTTACTCAATGGGAATAGAACCAGATTTGTTTTACCCTGAGGATCATGCAAGAGCAAAGAATATGGATTAAATACCATTACAGACAGGAGTAAAGAAAACAAAACAAAACAATTAATTTCAAAGAGCTGTATTTGACCCAAAGTATAGGCAGAGAGTGCACATCATCCATCTACTTGATGCTACCTGTTTGTTATTTCCAAAGAAGGAAACAGACATGTGCAAAATTTGTGGGGAAACATGCCATCAAAATGTCTACAAATACTATTATTGGAAACCATGTAGATGCACACTTATATCTCCATTGTACACTTCTCTTTCATTTTGCTTTCTAATTTGAAAATGTGAATTACACAGGCTGCTTAGGTCACATGACATGGCATTATTCTCTTTCTTGATGGCATAAACCTAGTGAGAAATGGTTTTGACCTAAATATTTTTCCATTGAAAATCTCCAGTTACATGAAAACAGTGGTTGTAAAAAGTCCCACACATTTAGTGACAGCAAGGCCAGAGAGGAGGTTCTGGTCAAAAGAAAACATATTTGTGTGTATGTGAGAAAGAGAGAGTAAAAGTCTTAATACCCCAATGGCTAAGACATAATGAGGGATTATTATTTTTAAAAAAAAAAGTGGATGCTGTCCCTCTGGTGATGAATTATTTATTCAAATGATCGAGTTCTCATAGGACTGACTGGGAAAATTCACTCCCCACAGGGTGCAGTGATTAGGACACACACTGGAAGCGTGGGAAACCCCACCCTCAGTCTCCACTCTCCAGCAAGCAAAGCCATCCTGCACTCTTCTGCATCTCAAGTGCAGATGGAGACTGCTGTCAAGTGTATTTTTCTGCTGGATTTCAGTTTTTTTGTTTTGTTTTGTATTGTGGAAAGTCTACTGGCCCTTGATTCCCCCCTAATGCTTAAAGGGGTTCTTTTTACACTTTACTGTGGGGAAAAATTCAGTCCAAATCCTGCAACTGAGGACTCCCATAATTCAGATATCTGGGCTCACATCTGTTTGGGGAGCCAGCAAAATGACTGAATTTTGGAAGGAAATCATGAAACTTTTAGTGTCATTCCTTTCAGAAAAAACAGCTCTAAACTCATGTGTGTAAAGACAATTTCCTCATTTAAACCTTCACCTGGGCAGGTAGAAGCAGGGCCCAGCAGTGAGCAATACCCACTCTAGGTCACGGGGTGGGGGAAGGACAGAAATGCCTGGAAATGCTGGGACTCCTTTGAATCTGTTCACTGATTGCACCACTGAACACACCAAAACCCACCCTGGCTCTCAAACAGAATGATGCAGCTCTGTGTGAGGGCTACAAAGGTACCCTCTAATCCTTCCCTGGGTTAAGATGTCAGGATTCTTAAAGGAAGTTTGCTGAATATTATCATCTTTCTGAATATTATCATCTTTCCCCTGTGAAATGGACCATTCAGTGTGGAAATAGCCAGGTGTCAGGAAAACACAGCTTTCCACATTCTGTATGAAATCCCCTTCACTAAAAATCAACCAAATAATTGTGGGTAAACATAAAGGGAACGTAAATAGCTCTTCTATTTTAGTCTTCCTACATTTTGCAGCATTCACCCAATATTCTGGAGGTCATTAAGAAGATTAAGGTGTGTGAACCCTGCCAAGAAGCTGGGGACAAGCTGGGAGTGAGTTGCAGGTTTGAACTCTGTGTGTGTGTGTGCACCCACACATATTACACAGCAAAATCTCACAGAGTTTGAAAAGTTCAGCCTTAACACAGAAAAGGAATTTCAGTCAATGGTGGCATGAAAATGATAACAGATTGCAGACTTTGATTCATAAACTGGGAATTTACTGGAAACATTAATCAGGAACACAGCAGGGGAACACCTAGAAAGCTATTGTTTAATTAAAGATAGTCATAACTACAGAGAAATCATGTGAGGACATCAGAATTCTTCACTTCTGGATATAGCACCATGCAAAAGCAAAAACTCTTACAGAAATGTTGGTTGAAGGGCCGGTCACCCTGTCCATAAAGAATTGGTCTATAGATTAGGTACATGTAAAATCAGGTCAGGATAGGAGAGGACAGCTCAAAAGGATTAGTGTATGGGTGATCATTGCTCATATTTTTATGCCAGTGGCCTTAAAGAAACAATGAACCAGGTGATTAAATTAACCAGGCTGTACCTACTGCATGGAAAGACAATCATTAATCAAGACTCTGGAGCTGGGCTTAATTCACTGGATTAAGAAAATGCAATGAAGGAGACTGGACACTGCAGATGATATAGACTAAATAATAGAAACTACACTAAGGAAAAGAAAGAAGTATTGGAGAGAGCAGAACTCTTTAATCCAGGTGAATTTTAGTGCTGCCTTCAGTGGCAGCAACTGTTGGAACAACAAAAGAAGGACCAGGTTGTTGTAGTGATTGGTGTCTCCAGAGTACAGTTTAGAGATTGAATCCTACAGGAAATTGGACAATACTGAGCTAGAAAGTAAGAAAAGAATAGGGGGAGGGAAAAATAAATCCACATAATTCCAAGACTGAAAATCAAAGTAGAGAGGTTTCAGACAGAACAAATGATCTACAATAGTAGAGTTTGTAGAGATACAGAAATATGTACAGGCCAGAGAGCTCTGCCAGCCTGAGACACAGACACAGTAGTGACCAATAAAGTGGATGATAAAGTCTCAAATCAAAGAGAAAATTGTCACATCTGTTGTGCAAGTCACTGCTGCACTTGAGTTACAGTAACCTTTCCCTGTTGTGTTTGTTTCAATAATGAGGTAGGGAGCTGTTTGTGATTTCACATTTAAACACAGCTCAAAAAACTAGGACCATGATTTCAGTGATGGTTTATGGTTGCCATAATAATAGAAATAGTAG
>VZRX01020812.1:0-19977 GCA_013398075.1 Notiomystis cincta
GATCATCCCACGACACAAACCCACATGGATGTGTTCCTATGTAACCTGCTCTAGGTGACCCTGCCTTGGCAGGGATGGTGGACTGGATGATCTGAAGAAGTTCCTTCCAACCCTAAAAATTCTGTGATCCCTATTTCCACCCACATCTCACAAGTCCAACACAATAAAGCAGATTTGGTGCAAGTTACACTCAAAACATGTCCACATTTGTGCACAGATACACAGAAAATTTTGCAGACACCAAGTGAAGTTTTTGAATGCCACATACATTTGACTTCATTTTTGGGCTAATGCTCACTTATAGAAAGGAAATGTCATCCTAAATATTGTTAGTATCTTACAAAAAATAAAGAAACTTACAGGAAACAGACATCCCATCTTATGGAAGACATTTTCACTAAGGTGTAACCTCACAGCTCCTCAAAGCTTAGGGAAGAAAATAATTTAATTCCTCAAATTAAATGTTTATGTTGAAAATCATATTAATCTGCAGGATAGGCAGCTGGTCCCAATGCTTAAAACCTTCACTAATCATCAGAGCTTAGTGATGAGCACAGAGGAGCAGTCTATCTTGGCAAATGCAAACTGGCATAACCATTTTATCCAAGTTCCTGAAATCCCAGCTTTTGGGAAGAACTGATTCAGGAGAAACAATCCCCTTCCATCTCCAGGGTAGGTGCCTATACCACACTGAGACAGTGAACAGACTAACACCTCTCACACACTCAGACTTAACTGAATAATTAGGTAGGAAAGAATCCCTTGATAAACATAAGGAAGATCTCAAAACTCACACTGCAAACCAGTCACTGGAGTGCCCCAAGCCACAGGCCTGGCTACAGAATGCTGCCACGAAAAGCAATTCCAGTTAATAAAGACCAAACTGTGAAATTCACTGTGAAATAAACTGAAATGAAAGGCATTATTAATTCATCCTTCCAGTGTTGCCTTGCATCAGAATTAAGACAGTGATACCATCACCCTCCAGCACTAAAAGCTGTTTCCA
Organism: Notiomystis cincta; assembly: GCA_013398075.1. Lineage (NCBI taxonomy): Eukaryota > Metazoa > Chordata > Aves > Passeriformes > Notiomystidae > Notiomystis > Notiomystis cincta. The sequence continues at coordinate 1,007 of VZRX01020812.1, forward strand.
ACAACTCAAATACACTCTGAGTAATTAAAGAACACAATGTGCTGAAACCTTCAGTATTTAAATAATAGCACTTTTCACTAACAGGTTGAGGCAGAAACATCAGCTATTTTTGAACTGAGGCTCTGAGACAGTACCTACATGTGAAACATTTAAAACTGTGGCCCATTCCTGGTACAATAGAAAAAATACTGTCGAGAGGGCAAAACTGACCTAGAGAAGCTGTAAAAACACAAAACACTTCAGTCCTACCAAATCCACATGAATTAACCTTACTGAGATGTTTCTGAAAGAGCAAGGAAAAGAGCCTTTGAACACACAAATAATTTCTACAAGAAGAAAGGCCTGTTTGCCTGCTGTGGAGGTGGGAGGAGGAGTGAAGGTCCATCCTGAAAGCCAGGTCAGTTAAAGAGCAAGAAGGGCTCAGAGCCAGGTCTGCTCATGGCAGGGGACACAGCCCGGGACCCTCAGCACTGGAATTGCCAACCATGGGCTGGGCAAAGCATCTGCCAGAAGGGCACAGGTGCCTCCCAGCAGTGGACAGGGCACAGGAGGTGCCATCCAATCTTCTCCTGCTGCACTGCAGGGATAGCAGAGCACAGATGGAGCCAGTTCTGCTGCGAGCACTGGGTGGAGATGGCACGGCTGAAAACAGAGAGCCAGCCTGGTGCCACAGCTGGGCACGGGGCTGAGGGCTGTGCCTGAGGGGCCAGAGCCCATCACCCCTGCCCAGAGAGCAGCTCTGCCCCTCTCAGGACTCATCTGCTCCAGCTTTCCCTACAAGGGTGGTGCGAGGGCACGACCGGGCGAGGCTGGTGGAACAGAGAACCTCCCACACCAGCAGAACAAATACACTGAAAGCTCTCCACAAATGTGGCTGCCCATAAACTCCTAGAGCCTTGGAGACTCGTTTGGTGCTTCAGGATGGAGGGAGTGGGTGGCAGGAAGGGGAGGGCAGCACTGTTACTCAAATATAGCTCCCTGATGGCTCCCAGTCAAAGCAGTGTGAGAGCAGATGGGATCAACACGCCCACAGCACAGCCCACGAGAGGGGACTGCTGTCAGAGGGGCACCAAAAATCACAGCAGGCAACACTGTCTTATAGTGGCACTTGGGACTTCAGCACAGGAGACAGATGGGAGTCTTAAACAGGGAAACAGAAAAACCACCACTGGAGTTTCTGCTGACTGGAGGGAAACCGAGGGCAGGGACACCTTGTGCACCCAGAATCCAGTTCTGGGTTTGGGCCAAGGCAGAAAGATGAGCCACAGGACAGGATCCTGAAAGAGCAGTTCACATCTTGTACAAACAGAACAGCAACCCCAATCAAAAAGTGATCTCCAGGGTTTTAAAGGGATTAATTTCACATAACTCAAGAAAATTTTCCTGAACTAATTGGAAGAGAAAACATACAGGAAAAAACAGGACTGAAAATAGACAGTTCTTTAAAAGGAATTCATTAGAAGTCTGAAAATTCATGTTTCTGTGAGAAGGCTGTTTTAACTAAACCTTTGCTGATCAGTAACTGTATAGGTCAGACTAGATATTCACAGCTAAATTTTTTTAATTGTGACATAGGAAATGCTATTTTTAAGTTATTCAGGAAACGAAGAGAAACAGTGCATTTGCGTTAGACAAAAGAGAAAGGAGCTATTAAATGACACTCCCTTGGGTTGAGCAGGAGTCAGACCACTGAGCCTATCTGCACCCATGAGCCCCACAAAGCTTTGATTTGTCAACACCCATTGTGCAGCAACATTTCAGGAACCTGGAGGAGAGCCAAGTGCTCCTTCTCCAAGGACATGTGCTGCACACACAACCAGCAAAGACAGCTGAGGCAGTGTGAGCAGGTTTGGTAAGGCTTTTGTTGACTTAGCACTGAATAACCACTCTGAGCAAGGGTTATACAGCTTCAATGCTGTAAATAATAGGTAAAATAAAACTGGTGATGGATCTAGAATGGGTTACTGGAGAGTAAACAAGGAGCAGCCTTAACACACACACCCTCAGAGACCATGGTCAACATCTCAACCTAGGAACAAATATAGAAATTGCCCATTAAACCTTGCAGATTAGGCAAGCAATAAACACCAAGGGCAGTGCAGGCATGGGGTGTACTCAGGATTCCTGCCTGTCCCAGTGGGATGTGCTGCCCTGCAACCAAAGCAGCAGTCACACATCCAGGAACCAGGAGTGCAAACAGGGCTGGGAATGCCAGGCTGGATGTGGGACTGCAGCAAACTGTGGCACTGCAGAGGATGCTGAGGTCACAGCAGGTAAGCACCTCTGCAAAGACTGGGGATAAAGGGCTAATGCGATTAAGGGATGTACAGAAAGAGGAACGGAGCAGGACTGGAGGAGATTTTACCTCCTTACACTCAAAGTATGTGCACAGTATATAGTCTTAAAATTACACTTAAATTCTTCAGTCTCTTCTCTAAGTATGCTGCAAAGACTGGCTAAGACTGGAGAAAAATTCTCAGCAGGGGACTTAAAAAGCTTTATCTGCTTAGTTTATCAAAAGTAAATTCAGAGGGGGTGGTTCTCAGTGTGTTCAGGACAAAAAGGCTGAGGTACTAATGAACCCCTTAACAGACAAAGCTTTAACTATAAACTGCTCACAACCTAAGCTAGACAAATTCAAGGAAGTAATAAAGTGTGACTCTTCTCAACAGCAAAGGCAATTAACCTTCAGTTTAATAATGGTACAAGCAGTGCAAAGTAAAAGTAATGAATTTTCAGTGTTTTAAGTCTTTACATTAAGACTAGACACTGCATGGAATATTTGCTTCAGGTGAATGCAACTTTCTGGATCTGGGCAAAACTGTGTAGCTTATTCTAAGAGATTTAAGGATCATCTTCTAGTTTGTAACTCAAGGGATTTATAAGAATACAGGAAAAGAGCAGCATAACCTATTGCTGCCAGTAACACGTGCAGAGCCCCCCTTTGCTGGGCAAGGGTGGCAGAGGACAGAGCAGCCTGGGCTGCGGGGTGGTGGAGGCGAAGCAGAGCCCCAGCCCTGCCGGGCACACGCAGCACTCACTCCGAGATGTGCACGAAGATGTCGGGCCCTCCGTCCGCAGGGCTGATGAAGCCGTGGCCCTTGGAGCGGCAGAAGCACTTGCAGACCCCTTTGTAGACGGGCCCCTCGGAGGCTCGCACGGTGCTGCGGGAGGAAGCACAGGAGAGGGTCAGCGCGGGGCAAAGGGACACATGGAACCCACGGGGCAAAGGGGCTCACGGAGCATGCAGAGCACATGGAGCCCGTGGAACCCACGGAGCCCATGGAACCCACGGAGCAAAGGGATACACAGAGCCCACAGAACCCACAGAGCACATGGAGCACATGGAGCCCACAAAACCCACAGAGTACATGGAGCCCATGGACCCACAGAGCACATGGAATCCATGGAACCCATGGAGAACATGGAACACACAGAGCCCATGGAGCCCATGGAGCCCATGGAACCCATGGAGCCCACAGAGCACATGGAGCCCACAAAACCCACAGAGCACATGGAATCCACGGAGCCCACGGAACCCATGGAGAACACGGAGCACACAGAGCCCACAGAGCCCACGGAGCCCAGTGGGCCAGCACTCCCTCCCAGTGAGCACATCTCTCTGCTCAGCACCCACTTTCCCACCCTGCACACGCTCTGCCTGGGCACAGAGATGAAGGAGAAGTTTGTTAGCATTACAATGCAGCAGGTGCCATCTTGAACTCAACTGCTCCATCACTGTGCCAGGTTTCCCTCCACACACCATGCTAAGTGTAAGAATCGTCTGCTTTGATGAGTTTGGGAATATCAGCGTGCACCTAAGTGTTGTGCTTTCACAGATTTCACAGCAAGTGTGAAGCCCAGCTGTAGTGCACAACAGCAAGACTCATGTCTGAACTCCACCCCACTGCCATGGGACCTGTGTTTTGAAATGAGACACATTTGCAGAACCACCTTTAGGGTCACTTAGTGCCATCAGGAAAAACGACTTGCACGAACTATGGCCTGTCCTGAAAACTGTGTGGTTAAACCGTTTTCTCCATCAAATACACTCAGCGCAACTTCCAGGGATCCAAACCCACTCAAACACTTCCATTAATGAAAACCAACTGGTTTAGACATATTATGGGGTTAACTCTGAGCATTGTTAGATTAGAATCTTCTTCATGCCAGAAGTATCCAGTAGGTTGCTTCAATCTTTGAAGAGGATTTTAGAGCAATTTTTCAAACACAATGACTGTGCTGCCAGTTGGATACATGCATCATGGCAACTTGGACATCACTGTCTCAAATGTTTAAATTTTACTGAAGTCTAAATAAAATTGTTTAAAAAAAAAATGTAACTGCCTTGTTCCTTAAATCAAAGTAACAATAAAGAAGTGCAGTTGAAAGTGCTAAAGAAAGAAATCTCCATTAAATCACTTAATTTCCAGCTCTATAAAGCTGTCAACACACCTGACCCCACAAGTGCTGTTACAGGGAAAAGCACTCACTGTCCTAAACAAGCCATTAAAGTCCAATTGAATCTTTCAAAGAGATAAGGCACTGTGGGGGATGAGGCCCCCCACTTCAAGTGAACAAAATTAAATAATCCCTCTGAATAATAAGCCCCTGCCTGTCACATTCATCTTTTTATACAACTGCTCACCTAGAGCTCCTCTTGTTTAAAGAGGACACACACACACACAAAAAACCAGAGCTATTTTGGTTTTCAGGGCAAACAAATACAGCAAGATTCCTACACTAATTAATGATTAAAGAACTATGGAAGCCAAATAACAAATTCTTTCTTTTAGTAAGAATCAGACTAAGATTAACAGCTGAGAAGATTTACAAAGAGTTCATTATTAACACAGCATTGAAGCAAGCTAGCTTGTACTTGCTTTTCAAGGGCAACCCCAATTATTAAGTCAATTATGTTCCTTTTAGCAATCTACTTCCATCAGGAAGTTCAGGGCACTTGAAGGCTTTTAGAACTGACAACATATAAACTTTTATTCTGCTGCTCTTCTTTCTTGCCTCATTTTGAATTCAGAAGTAATAATATGAAGCATCAGTGAGATTGTTATATTTAAATGCACATGGATAACTCTGGAAGAAAAGAGCTGGATAGCACTGCAAGAAGCAAAAGGGAAAAAGCACTCCAGATGAAGTGGCCCAAAACAGGCTGGCTGTGGGGCTGAGATCTTACTGCCACAGCGTTCATTCAGCCCTGCCAGACCTTTCTTATACAGAAATAATGGGCTGTGGCAGAAGCTTCACATTATACCCTGAGCCAAAGGCTCTGAGATGAACAAGGAAGCCCACACTGCCTTCTGCAGGTCAGCCCCTCACTGGGAGGCCCCTCACAGGCACTGGTACATCTTTGCAATGGCCAAACCTTGCCACACCATCCTCTGCTGCTGCACTGGGGAGGGCAGGGCTCCCAGGAGCCTGCACAGCACCACAGGGACCCAGGAAAGCTCCAGGAGAGCCAGCTCTGCTGGAGGGTCACTACCTCAAATAACTACAAAGAGCAGCAAATATGACCCTTTCTCATGGGAAACCTCATACAGAAAACCTTAGAGAAAGAGACCAGGGGTCACACCCTGATAAACAGCATATTCTTTTAGAGACCTATTTGAGCAATCTTAAGAGGGAGAGATGAAAGCTGAATAAGAAAGGAAACAAGGAAATACTTTCCTCTGAAAAGTGATGGAGTATCCCTAAAATTGATGACCTTAGCAAAGGTGTCAGGAGCAAAAATCTAAAACTTCCAGTGAAGTTTGGTCCAGTGCTTCAGGGGCAGTGAGAAGAGAGACCACGCCAAAAAAATATCTGGATCTGAGAAGGAAACATCAATGGCATCTGGTCCTGAAAGTCACATCCCAATGTCTGAAGTGATACAAAGCTTCAGACAAGGAAGTTCATTTTGAAAAATCTTTGTATAGTTCCCCCCTTAAAACTCTGGTCTTAAAGAGCCAAGAGACTTTGAACACCCTTTACTGAAACAGAGCACTGAAAATCTACATGGTATTTGGACTAAAAGCCTAAAGGCATCAGAACTTATTGGAGAAGAGTCACACACCTTCAGCTACAAACACCCCTCCACTCCACAGCTCCCCTCGCCCATGCAGGGGGCTCCTGGCTGTGTCCATGGCAGGCAGGAGCCCCACGACAAGGCAGGAGCCCTGGGACAGGCAGGGTTCTCCATGGCAGGCAGGGTTCCCCAGAGCAGGCAGGGTGTCCTGGGCAGGCAGGGTTCCCATGACAAGGCAGGGTTCCTGTGACAAGGCAAGAGCCCCGGGGCAGGTAGAGTTCCCCAGGATAAGGTGGGAGCCCCAGGATAAGGCAGGAGCTCTGGGATAAGGCGGGAGCCCCAGAGCAGGCAGGGTTCCCCAGGACAAGGCAGGAGACCCAGGGCAGGCAGGAGACCTGGGACAGGCAGGGTTCCCCAGGACAAGGCAGGGTTCCCCAGGACAAGGCAGGGTTCCCCAGGACAAGGCAGGAGACCTGGGACAGGCAGGATTCCCCAGGACAAGGCAGGATTCCCCAGTACTCACGCGGAGAAGGTCCTGGTGCGCCGGGTGGGCAGCGGGCTGGGGATCAGGTACCCCCTCATGGGGGACGGGGAGCGCTCGCGGGGCCTGCGGCTCTCCGGCAGGTGCAGGGAGCTGGGCGAGGGCGGAGAGGCAGGGGACGGCTGCGAGGAGGATGAGGTGGGCTCAGCAGACATCCCTGAGGCCTGAGAAGAGCCTAGAGAGAGGAAGAGATGTGATTTAGCCCCAAATGGGAATTGTCGTAGAAGTCACAAATTCTCGCAACGCCGATTTTGTAAGAACATGACTCACTTCCTGCAGACGTACACACGGACACAGTTGCACCAAAAGCTCCTGCTCTGCATCAGTGAGTTCATGCTTGGTGAAGTTTATTTATTGTTAAATGTCACAGCTTTTGTCAGCTGTGCTGGGAAGCTCCTCTGCAAACAGATTACTCCACAAACTAACACGTTTGCTCACTCCTGCCTCACTCACACGTGGTGGCTCCCGAGGCACAGCTGAGCCCCAGCACTTGGTCTTGGTGTGCCCCACACACCTCCCTGACTGATGGGCTTTGATCACAGGCAGCACAGAGCAGCTCCTGCATCTGCACACAAGCACATGTTACAAGAAAGAAGAAGAAATGCTGAGGTAAAGCTGTGCCTCCCCTGCTGCAGGGGGGGTTTGTGTGTGACCACCATGATAACTTCGCTGCTCCTCTGCTCACTTGTTAACACAGCTCTGTCAGCTCCTAACACCTTCAGCTTGACTGTGAGAAGAGAATCACAGGAGAACTCCTTAATTCCCTGCTGACTGAGCCAGCCAGCCAGCTGATGTACTCTGTCTGGGACAGGAGCACAGGCAAAGCTGGCAGGCACTGACTGGCCATGGGGAGGTCTGGCAGACCCAGAAATCCCCTTTGGGAGCTCTGAGTGTGCCACAGTCTCCCAGGAGCTAGGAAGCCAATAGTCCAAGTCTTCATTCAGATCCCCAGCAGCCTCAGGTTTGCTCTTGTTCAGGTCCTACAGCCCAGGAGGGAGAAGATCTCCCTGTTGCACACCCACAGCAACATGTCTTATCACACAGCAAGCAGAACTCCCAGAATCCATGCAAAGAGAAGGATCAGCAACAGCAGCACTTCTACATGCACAAATGCATGGCTTACAGGTGCAGCAGTAAGAGGAAGTAATCAGCACTGCTCTGAGGTTACTATGCAAGTCCCCATGCACACTGGAAGGGGAAGATGGTGTACAAAAATAACCAATAACCCACTACAGTCTTACTTAGAAGACTAAAAATATCTGGTTATCTGGATGAGTTAGCAAAAAATGTGGCGATCTGAGTCAAGAGAATATCGTGAAGGCAAGAAAAGATGCCTTTAAGACCAATAGTTTAATTGAACTGAAATCTCTCATATCCATTATGCACCTTCCTCTTGACAACCACACTCCCCAGCCCATGAATTATGGAGTGGATCCTTCACATGACATTTGAGAAGTGCAGCCTTCTTGTCAACGACAAATCTGTATTATTTCTTCCTGAAAATAAAGACTAAAATTAAACAGGCTTCTTAAGAATGAAGTCACCAGGGAACAAAGGCTTTTGTCTTCAATTGCTCAGGGTGCTGAGAAGATAGAAGTGAATAGTCAGTCATACTCCCTCCTCTGCCAGCTTGAGCTTCCCTCTCTGCTCTCAAGAGCAACTCAGCTGAGAACAAAACACCAGCTTTAGGGATGGCATTTCAAATATGGGTGGCATCTGTCACCCATGAGCTAATGCCCTGCCCAGTGTCACAGCACAGCGTTCAGCTCAGACCAGGATGATGATAACACCAAAGGGCTGGGATTTTCCAAACTTCCTCCTCTCAAAATAGACCTGCTGTGCTGGCTGGTACAGAGGAAGTCTCACTTTTCTAAAGGCCTCTCCTTTGGACACCTTGCTTTCAAGGAATGTGTTTGACCCAGCAGGACCAAGGCCCTAGTAAGTCACAGGAAAAATAAGAGCAAACAATTAAAACCTAATTCTGATAACTCAGCACACATGGGCTGGCCTCTGCACACGAGAAAACACAGCTTTCAGAATCACACGCTTTCTCTCCTCATCTAAATATAAACCAGCTTGTCAGGTGACAAGCAAAATGCAGAGTATTCACTCATCTACTGCAATACAACCACAGAGCACTGCCCATCCCCTTCCTCAAACAAGGCTAGAGAGGCAGGAGAATTTTCCCTCCTTTATTTAAAACACAGACAAACCACAAAAATATTTACAAATAAAAAAGACTAAATGGAGTTACAAGTGTGCTACCATATCTTATTGTTCCCATTTATATTATTTTGGTGCCCTCTGCGCTGTAAACATAAAACAAACCAGTGATGTAGAACATTCAGTACCATTTTGCTGTACAAATACCCTTTTTTGTTCCCTGCCCATAGCCAAGGTAGAAGAATCGCCTCAACTCTCATCATTTCTGATACACAAGCTCTACACCATGCTCAGATCTGGGTGGGAGCTGACCCCAAACATAGACATGGGTGAGAGCTGACCCAAAAATAGACATGGGTGGGAGCTGACCCAAGCTAAGAGATAGATGGGAGCTGTCCCCAAACACAGACATGGGTGGGAGCTGACCCAAACACAGAGCTGGGTGGGAAATGCCCCCAAACACAGAGCTGGGTGGGAGCTGCCCCCAAACTCAGAGCTGGGTGGGAGCTGCCCCAAACACTCACAGCTGGAGGCAGCCAGAGGCAGCCACGCTCGATTTCACGCCCTCCACAGCCGGCAGGGAGGGGAAGCTGTGCCGCCACTGCAGCCCGGGCTGTACGGGCAGCATGCTGCATCACTGCCCAGGAGAGTGCACTGGCACATCCCTCTGCCTCTTGGGCTTCTCTGACAGCTGTAAAATTCAGCACAATGGGAAGGGCTAGAGCCTGACCGGCCAAGTTTTGCCGTGTGTGTACAGCGGGATGTCAGCGGCTCCGTGTCCCGCCACCCTCAGCAGATCACTTCGTCTGAACCTTTGCAAAGACAGAGGTGCAGCTTGGCTATTTCAGCTCGTGCTGCTGTGGTCACTTCTTGACATTGTTCATGCAGGGACTAACTCATTTCCCCTCTCAGCAGCCCCCCTGCAGGAGCAGAGACGCTCTCCCCACTTGCAGGTGCAGCTGGAGGCACTCGGAGGCCAGGCAGTGTTGACACAGGAAGCTCACCGCAAAAACTCAAACCAAAACAAAACCCACGCCCCAGCCCTCCCAGCCTCCTCCTCACGGAAGCTTTGCCTCCCTAAGACAGTTACCAGCATCTTAGGAGATGTTTTCCAGATGTGATCCTGGGTCCTGAACCGACTCCCTGTAAATCAGGAACAGCCCCTGGGACTCGGACTGCTGCCTACCAACCCTTCCTCAGCACCCCCAAATTTCTTCCTCTCTTTTTGACTCTGACTACTTGAACAAACCCACTTTCCTGCATCTCTCAGAAGCCCAGCACCTCCCAACCCCCTCCCATTAGGTTTTCCCCTGTCCCTCCAGTCCAGCCAGCACTCCTCACTTGGCATCCTACGAACCCCAGGCAGCTCCACCTGTGCACCCCCCGAGCTCCCAGGAGCATCCATCCCCCTGTGCCTGTGAGGGCAGCCAGCCCTGCAGGAGCCCAGCCCTGCAGGAGCCCAGCCCTGTGAGATCCCAGCCAGGCCAGACACCAGGGACAGCACAGGCAGCATCCCTCTTCTGCTCCAGCCAGCAAAACACCTGCCTGCAGGTATTGACAGAACATGAGTGAGGTGGTGATGTGTTCAGGCTCTTTAGGAAACTCCAGCCACGTGCCACATTACACTTAAACCTGCCCATATTTCAATGTGCATCATTTATCTTTCTCCAACATGATTTTTTTTTAATATTTATGTTTAGGAATGCACCGAACTGGAATATAAATATATAAATGACAGTAGCATCATGGCAACAATAGAGTAATTTAACATTTCAAAGCAAAAATATCTTATTTTTTCACCATACCTTTTTTAGAAAAATTGTCCAATGTGTGCAGAAAGAGACCCCAAAATGTCATCAGTAACAGGTGGCCTACAAAGCACCTGTAACAAGTGAAGTACAAAGAGCACAGTACATGCAGGAGAAATTTCTGAAATTCTCCATGCAAAATAACTTTTAAAAGCTATTGAAGTAATAAGGTTGGGGGTATATAAATGCCATCATAATCTATATATCTATACATCCTATTTCTCTTAAAATCTGCCCCATACCTCTAGAAATACCCTAAAAATAGCAAGTTTGGAGAAGTTATCCATTCTGACCAGCACAGCCCTATCACAGAAATCTTGTCTCACTTTTAATTAATGTAAATGCCTGGAAATAGTCCAAATGGATACGGCAAGGTGACAGACTCCATGAAATCTCTCTGTCTATGAATTATTTCTTTTTCACATTTCAGACTGCAACACCTCCCGTGAAGGGGCACAGAGCTCATCCCCAGGGAATGCTGCTCTGCATCCTTCAGTGCTCCAGCATGGAGAAAATGCTCTTTTCCTGGCCTCCTTAGTCTGGAAATGACTCTGTCTGGAGGAGCTGCTTTCAGATGGTACCATGACGGTCCATCAACAGGACAGCACTGGCTACATTTGCCTGGAAAATGTGGTTTTTTTCTCAAAGACAGAACAAAGCCCCCCAAGAGCAGCTGCGAGTTCTCTTTCATTTCAATTTCTAAAGGGAATCTGAAAAAGATATCTAAAAGACATCTGAAAATTTGATTGTTTTCTGGGCTCTTCCTGGATTTTACAAACAACACCAGAAACTCTTCTTTATTTTTTTTTTAATTTTCACTTTCAAATATCCTCATTTCCAAATTTATTCTGTGCAGCTGCATTTCTTTCCTTCTCTGAGGAAGCTGTGCAGATAAACCCCTCAGCCCCACCTGCTCCTCTGCTGACACCTAGAAACCCTAGAACACCACAGCCCCTTGCTCCATCTGCTGAGACTGAAGGCACCAGGACTCCCTGCTCCCTGCCCTGATGAAGAAGAGGCACTGAGGTCATCCCCAGTCCAGCAGCAGCTCCCAGCTCCCTCTCCAAGGTTCCTGAGCACCAGCCACAGCACTGCTCCTACCTGGAGCTCTTTCCAAAGCCCTTTCAGGCACTGGGACCCCAGTGCACACAAGGTTCCACTGCTGAGAGCATCCCAGCACTGCCAGCACATCCCAGCACAAAACAAAAACAGTTACGAGAGAGCAGCTTCTGAGCTTCCCCTTCCAGCTCACTTTGCATGACTAACTTTCCACAATTAATACTGTATTTCAATTAGCCCTGAAACTCAGAGGAGTTGCAGCATGCATGTGGCATGTCACAGAGGATTATGGTATAAACATGACGCCCTTGGAGGCTGCACAGGAGTGCCCACACTCACTGGAGTCATTTGGTGGTTAATGGAGACCAGGGCATTGCACAACCATGTCCAGTAAAAGCCCAATTATGAGGCAGGCAAAACACAACAAGGAAAATTCCTGTAGCTTGTCTGTGCATACAAATTAATTTGGGTTAAACAGGGTTTAGTTTATAAACAGCAGCAGCTATTTCCAAGCCATCTCAGCGCTGAACACTTTGTCCCCAAATGCTGGGGGTGCCCTCCTGCTCCTGCAGTGAGCTGTGTCTGAAGGAAATGCTGTCCAAGCAGCCCCAACCCACCCTGCACAGCAGAGACCAGAGAGGGATAGGGAGGAATTCAGTCATCAGCACAGAGATGAGGACTTCCTACAGTCCCATGTTTTCCACTGTTCAAGAAAGCTGACAGGTACATTTAAAAACAAAAGAAGAAGCTGAGGTTAAGGAACTCAGTGGTGAGTCAGATGAGGTACACGTTTCAACTGGTTTAGGATTATACTGAAGGATATATAGTGATATCCTGTGGCTCATTTTATCAAAAATACAGAGGAATCAGGATCCTCTCTCACTGGAAATCCAGTATGTGCCATGACTGATGATGTATGAACTTGTTGCTGCCACAGGGACAGCACCCAGCTGGGTTTTCCCAGAGTGTGCACAGTTACCTGAGAAGAACCAGGTTCCATCCTGCCTCTTGTAGAAAAGTGTTTCAGTGGCAGCAGAACACAGCAGCAGCCAGTGGTAAGGTAACTCCCTTGGGACAGTGCTGGGAATGGCACAGAGCTGTCCCAGGACCAGCACACCTGTCTGCTTGTAAAATCCCACTTATCCAACTCCTTTGTTCAAAGGACAGATTGCAAGAGGTGGAAAACTCTCCCCAGCTCATGGTGAGCCTGGACAAGCAGTGATGGGTTCCAGATAAGCATCCTCCTCTGGAAGCTCTTCCCAGGCAAGGAGGAAGATGATGGTTGAGGATGATGGTGGTAATTAGGTGCAAGTGTTGCCCAGTGAGTTAAGTTCTTGTGCACCTATAGGATTGGCTGAAGTCATCAATTATTTAAATGACAGCAGGAGAAGGAGGGTTCTCCCCTGGCAGGACACCACAGCTGTCCCCAGCCAAGCAGGGGGGAGTTCCCCGTGGGAGGAGCTGTTACACCTCCCTGTGCAGCTGGTGGCCCAGGGCACATCCAGAGGCACATCCAGAGGCACATCCAGAGGCACTGAGCCACTGAGGCTGGGATGCTGCCCAGCATTTGCCTTGCTTTTGGTCTGCCAGGTGCCTGCTGTGGGAGCTGCCAGTCTCCAGCCCCAGTGTGGCAGCAGGGACACCAAGCACTGCCAGCTGCCCCCAAAGCCACTGCCAGCCACCCCTGCCCTGCCAGAACCCCTGACACCAACTCCCAAAGCCCAGCTCCAGCCCAAGTGCTCCTTCCCAGGAGCTGAGGACACAGCAGGCCACCTGCAGGAGCGAGTGCTGGTGTCCCAGATACATCAATCTTCACACAGCTGTGATAAGGGGACAGGGAGTGTGAGTGGAGATCACAAAGGGCTCTGGCAGTAAAACTGGGGGACATCAGGATGACTTTACTTGGTCCTACACTGGCAGCAAGTGTGGCTGCCTAGGTCAGTCAAATATAAGGTGAGTGCACAGTGGTGCTCACTCTCAATGCCTTTCCTGCAGCATGGTTTAAAGAAATGGCAAACTAAAGTTTGCATGGTGGTATTTAATAACCTCCTATGAAATTTTTCAGGCCTTCCTGAGCTCATAGAATCTTTTAACCTCTGCAGTCTCCTGTGGCAAGGAGTCCCACAGCTTAACTGTCTGTGAAAAAAGCCTCCACTCATTTTGGTGGACAGTGGGGAGAGGCCCTTTTTACAGGGAAATCAAGAAAGGACAGTGAGAACAAAAGGCAACAGCAAGTTAGAAAAGGAGAGGGAAGGAAAAAGGAATATGTAAAGAAACAAATGAGAAAAAAAAACATTAGCTCAGAGGAGCACACAAGAAAGGGTGTACAGACTTATTCATAAATCAAACCTTAAATTCTCTAACAGAAGTGACATAAATGGGGTAGAGAGCAGGAGGAGTTACAAGCTGCTTCTGGTGTCCTTGCCCTCCTCCACACTTTAAATTTCCAAGTACAAATGAAAAACCCTTATGGCTTTTTAAAACAAAGCACTCCCAAAATTGTCACTTGAATGGCTGCCATGACTCTTTCTTAGACAATAAACTCTACTAATATAAAATATTTCTAAAGATCTAGCTTTGTCAACAAGTCAGCTGGTTTGGGCCAGCAAGCAGATATTATCTATTCAATGTTTTATGGTCCCCAGCACAGAACCATTGTGCTGGTCACTCCAAGTTCCTGCTGCCCTCATCACTCCTCCCAGCCAGGGCTGGGAACTCTGCTCTGGGATAGCAGAGGCAACACTTCACAGATCCCATCCTATCCTTGTTAACGTGCTCAGTCACAGTCAGCTGATGTATTTCCCAGATGAAATACAGTATATGGCTGAAAAGGGAATTTTCTGTCCCTTCCAGGGCTTGTCTCAAGCTCTGGAACCCAGCTCTTCCTTCAGTGCTTCTGCAAGTTTGAAGCTTTCCCTCTGCCATTGTTTCCATGCTGGAGCATCCCCTGTGAATTTATTCCAGGATTTATTTCATATTAGCAGCAAATACTTATACCAAAACATGAGAAATCTCTCATGTGTCCTATGTCTAAGCATCCTAAGGCTCATTTACAAGGCAAATGGGCTTATACAGTGTCATACTCTTATAAAGAAGTTATACATATGTAAATCCCTAGGCAAAAGTTTTCCCCTTTTCAGCCCCTCTCACGCCACAAAACTTCAGGCACAATCATGCTTAAGTTTGTTCATGTGCAACTTTGAGCCTTTTAAGGCTACTGAAATCCCCTGAAATATTTATGTGGCTCAAGTGTTACTCAGAACAATTAGTTCCCTGTGTTTCCTCCCTAATCAACATTTTCAATAGGGGAAAGCAGTTCACATTACAGAGATCTATAACCATGGAAATTTATGAGGCATATGTGTATTGGCAAAGAAAAAAACCAATCCTCTCAGGGTATTTCATCTGCCAGCATTCCAGCAAGATGCAGTTGGCAGGGTTCAGAGTCTGAAACCTCCCAAAAATAACTTGATCTTCGCAGCAGTTCTGTGAGGCACCCAAAGACCCCAGATGCCCTTTTTGACAGGCCAGGCTCTACTTTCTGGTCATCCCAATGCACAAGTCTTGTCCCAGTCTCACTGCCTGACACCTTCTAGGCACATTTTTAAGCATCCCAGGCTAATAACTTGGATCTGTTTCAAATAGAACACTCAGAAATCAATTATACAAAAGGGTTGTGATTGAGATAGAATTATGAACCTACATCAATATCAATTAGTGACCAAAAGATATAAAGTTGACTGAAATAATTTAAGAAACAGAAAATGCTCTGTATCTGAGGGAATGATTGACCTAAATTTTAATGGAGAAAGTTTTTATATATACATATATATATATATAAAGATTACTGGCCCACTTAACAATTGCATTTCTGTTTTTCCTTCCCTCCACTACATCCCTCAGCACAATTTCCAGTGTATCTCACCATGCTGTACCCCAGTTTGTGCTTGTGACCCTGAGACCCCTCTCAGCATCCTCATGCTCCAGCAGGAGACAAATGCAAAACTAATGGTTACCTCTTAACTCTCAAGCTGAAATTGCCTTGAATTGTTTAACTGGATTCTACAGGATAAGAACTACATAAATATACACATTGCACAGATCTGGTTTTTCTTACATAACCAAACCACCTGTGGAACAGAGAATATGTAAGGAAATTACTTGGCCAAAGAGAAAATGTTGCATTTTACCTCACAGACCTGCTCAGTCCTGGCAGCACAACTATCCCCACTGCCAGCTGCTGCTTTGCAGAGCTCTGTGTGATGTGCTGCACTGACAGGTGGTCCCCACAGGTGCAGTCAGGGCTGTGATGCACCCAGAGCACACCCCACAGCTCAGAGCCTCCAGAGCTGCCCCAGCCACAGCAGCCACCCCAATAAACACCCCAAATCTTCTGGCAGCTACACTTTGTACAAACCCCCATCACATCCTCTCATATGGCAGCTTGGAAAACACCACAGGTAATGCACTAGGGAAAAATCTCTTTTGATCTCCAAAATGCTGTCAGTGCCCCCAGCCCAGCAAGCCCACTGCAGGCAGCACATCACCCACAGCCAGCTGTGAGAAATGAAATGAAAAATGGACCTGTGGGGAGTGTGATTGCCCTCCCTGAGCAGCATGTGTGCACAAACCAGTCCTTCTTGCTCAGCACATGCAGCCTGAGCTCCCAGCCAGCCAAAGAGCCCGAGGAGCCCCATTGTGCTCCAGTGCCTGCGAAACCGCAGCGCCAGCACGGGGCTCCAGGTCGTGCCACTCACTCAGCAACAAAAGTGTGCACTGAGCTGAGATTTCCAGAGGCACAGCCCCAGAGCTGAGCTGGGACTGCCTGAACAGCACAGAGCTGTCCAGAAGCACAGGCACTGTTGCTGTTATTTATGGCTACTGTGTTAGTGCTCAAAAGCCAGAGACCACAGCAAGGGAACAGGCAACTCAAGCTTTTCAGGCAAGGTAAAAATCAAGTGTTAGAATTGAAAAAAGCAGGCAAACCCTGAGGCATGCCTGTTGTTCAGGTATGAAACTAAACCTCCATGTAGAGGCACATGTTTAATAGAAAATTGTACTAAGTGTTGTGTTAGAGCAATCACTCTCCCAAAAAACCTGCATCTGCCTCAACTGCAGTCATGGAGAGAGCAGGACACACAAGCAGAGCAAACATTGCACACAGGAACAGCAGTGAATGCCTTTATGAAAGATTATTTTGATTCAATTTACCTGTTTAACCACTTGCTAATAGTTACATGACCTTATGAAGCTGGGTCAGACCCTCTACCAAGAAAGACTTGAGATCAGTAAAAAATCAAGGACAGGGATGTGTTTAAGAGTGCCTTTGCTATTTTTATCTAGAGCAATGTTTTGTGTGAAAGCCAGTGTTACACAGCTAAGAGCCCTTGGGGTCTGCCTGCCCCAGGAACAAGCCCAAGCACAGAACAAGTCATGTCATGGTAGTGGTGCTTGCACACTTTGTGGGTTCACCCTGGTCCTGGTGGCCAGGAGATCCCAGACTGCCCAGCTCCTCACCACAGGTACCAGAGAGAGAGTTCCTCCTCAGGGTCCATGCCAGGGAAGAGGCAATGCAGCCACACTAAAATGTTCAAGAATAAATTTGATTAAAATCTCAGAGCACAACTGTCTAGTCACCAGTCTAGTGAGTGTCCAGCAAAACCACTTTTGTCCCCATGGGGCTGTGATAAACTCTGAGACAGCTCTGCACTGCCTTTGTTTCTTGCTTTATTCCTCTGGGATGTTTTCCAGGTGAGGTTTGTCTGCCTGCAAAGTCTGAGGGATGGAGGGGAAGGTGAGCATGTGAAAATAGATCGTGCAGACAGCAGCATGGTGACATCACGGTGCTGGGACACTGCCCAAGTGCCTGGGCAGCAGCTCTGCCAGATTCAGCCTGGACTGGGTTCCAGCAGAGGGCTTCTGGCCTGAGCTCCCTGCTGCTGTGGGCAGAAGACACTGCAGTGTATCACACACCCCCAGGGATAGAGGCCTTTTTTGTCTAAGCCTGGTACAGGCAGAAAAAAAATAATTAAAAAATAATGTATCAGAAAAGAGTGGAACTGCACAAATATTTAAGTATAATAAGATACTCTTTCTACTCTAGGACTGGTGTCCTAAACATTGGTGAGAATAATTTCTAGGACTGACACAGTTCCCAGGATATGGAAAAACCACCCTTCTGCACAGAAAAAAAAGAACATGTTTATTCAGAAACTGAGACCTGTGTAAGATTCAAACACACTTTCTGTAACACCATATAGCAGAAAATCAATATTCACTCTATTTACTCTCTCCCCTACCAGGAAAATGAAAAACCTGCCACTTTAAATAGCCTGAAATAACTTTAAGGACTCCTCCTACCAGTCTCCATCACAAAGAGGCTCCATGGAAAGGCTATCACCACATTTCATAATTCCCTAATTGCTAGATTTTCTTCAAATATTGAAGAAAATAAAGTCACAGCCTTTACAGCTGAATAAATTTTCCCTTTCCTGGCTGTGGTCAGCAGGGCTTCTGTTCTGGACCTGCCACTGCACAGACAGGCACTGCCTTGATGAGCTGGCTGAGAAGATCCAAATCACGTATTTAATGTGTATTTACACCCCAGTAACAGGTACAAATTTTGTAAACAGGAAATTCTTTGACGTTGCTTTCTGGCAGTTTCATTTACCCTTTTAAGTAATTGTCAAGAAGCTGCAATCATGGCCATGAGTTACTTTTATCAAGTAACTGAAAACAAGCAAAAGCCTTCTGAAATCGTGTCGTGAAGGGAAAGCCAGCAGACAATAAGCACTGAGAAGGCAGGAGCTCATAAAACAATATATTCCATTTGGCCAGAGGGCCTCCATCAGCGTGACTGGCTGTGCAATGTAAACAAACCAAACATTAAACCAGGACTGACATAAAAAGAAAATTCCTCCCCCACTGGACAGGCAAGGTTAAATGTTTATTTCCTGGACACAGCCTGGGTGTTCTCTTAAATAGCAAATGGCAAAGAATTTGAAACCTTGGGAAGAACAGTGCTCCTGGAATACTTTTAAGATGCAGAGTTGTGTCTGAATGAACTCAGTGGGGCTCCCCATGGCAGAGAATTCACCATCCCTGCCACCCCACCCCAAACCAGCCCTGGGAAGACAAGGTGGCCATCAGCTGCTGAACGGGCTGCAAACCTCCTCCTCCCAACAGCCAGCTGATAAACGGTCCTTTGGAAGCAGAGGTTCCCACTCTAATTCCCAGCAACTTTCTGCTTTGGTTCTGCTGTTAATCACCCAGGTCTGCAGCAGGCAGCCGTGTCTGCCCCGGCAGTCTGTCCTCCACCGCGGGGCGGGCACAGCGTCCGTGTGAGGAGCGGCTCGGCAGGACAGACAGACACCTCTGCTAG